>JARHVA010000743.1:2500-255000 GCA_037957365.1 Torreya grandis | reverse complement strand
TTATGTATATCTAAGGGAGTGAATAAGTGTTAATGTGCACATATTCTCACTTGACCTATTGTCTATCATGATACAATGTATGGGTTGCTCATTTATAAAGCCTCATGTGAATAATGTATGAAATTATGAATAATCATCGATAATATCATATTCATCAAATGTGATATGCTATGGTAAAGTGTCGATAAGTGTACCAATAATTATTTTTATTGGGTGATCATATGAAACAATTATATGATGCATATTATATGTATAGTGTAATTATAAATTATCCTTAATCACTATCCTCTCATGATATGGGAATGTATCATTGAATATTTTTAAATTATGATTTCAATTTTTATATGGTCTATACTTATTTATAAGTGTACTCAACTCAATCATGTTACTGTCAATAATATCTTCTATCTTATGCCTTAATTTTTATAACGTGTTCATATAATGTATTACAATTTGATGATAGTCACAATATTCATTTCTATCATAGTTCTAAAATTTAGGTTTGTTTGGATAAAATTTTTATGGAGGAGGTAGAGTGATAAGGTTACACTTAATTAGCTTCTGTAATAGTATATGAGGAGGTTATGTTTGTATATGAAATTTCCTCTTGGATGAAGATAACAATTAAAGTTGGTTTTTAGGTTGTAATACTATATTAAGTATGATATTTTCCTCATTATTGGTTTCATTTGGTTTGACCTTGCATATTTTTTTACTTTGGAAATTTATTGTTGAAGTAGTTGTAGGAGTAGGTGCATACTTGAGTTTGTTCAAATATATAATATTAATTACTCTATCTCTTACTATATGGCATAGGTCTTAAAAGGGTTTGAATCACTTGAATTTGATTGACTCATGTGATGGTGTAAGTAAAATTTGATTTAATATGTCTTGTAACTCATTATCGGCCATAAAATTAGCCATTTTGGATAGAATAGTCTTTTTATGAGTTAAATAATTGTTGATTAGCTTGTTGTAACTTTTTTAAGTATACTAATTTTTTGAAAATGTTTTTGCTTTCACAACACTTCCTAATTATTTATATAATTAGGGAACCTCTTTTTGCCTTTGTAACTTGTCCCACTTGTGCTCATGGCTTGTTGGTCTTAACACTCTCAAGTTGCCTTAGTATCTCACCTTGATTTATGTATCAAACTAGGTACCACAACAATCCCCATTATATGGACCACATTTGTGTGATAAAATTATATATATGACATTTGGTGCGTATCTAGAGTCTATCCCTCCCAATTTGCATTTGAAGTTTAGCTTACTTATCTCTTTGAGCCCCTCTAGGGGTTATCTCATTTTGCATGCTAGAAATCCCAAAATATATTATATTGAGATGACCAAGATTTTATGAGTATTTTTTGTATTTTACACTTGGTTATTAGACATATTTTGGATGTACTTATAACACTTTCAAAATCTTGCTAAATTGGGTTACAAACTAGTCTTACTTGGCTAAACTTGCCTCATTTCTTGAATCAGTCTATCAAGACAAATTTATCATATTTTGGTGTTAATATCATGTTTTTATCCATATTTTGTCTTCAGAGATTAACTTATCACTTTTTAGTTATAATTGATACTTTTATAGTTGATTTGGTCTTAATTGAAAATCTTAATTTCTATAAACCTAACCAAATTTTTTTATGAGATTAGGTTTATGTTTTCACAATTTCAATTTATAGACAAAACTAAAACATTTTATGAGATTAGGTATATGGTTTCAAATTTTCACTTTCTAGACCTAATCAAAACTTTTTCTGAGATTAGGTCTATGTTTTCAAATTCTCATTTTCTAGACCTAACTAAAACATTTAATGAGATTAGGTCTATGTTTTCAAATTCTCATTTTATAAACCTAACCATAACGTTTTATGAAATTAGGTATATGTTTTCAAATTATCATTTTACAGACCTAATTTGAACTTTTTATGAGGTTAGGTCTATATCTTCAAATTTTCACTTTCTATATCTAACTAGAACTTTTTATGAGATTAGGTATATGTTTTCAAATTTTGATTTTCTAGGCCTAATTGAAACTTTTTGTGAGATTATGTCTAGGATTGAAATTTTTGATTTTATATATCTAATTGATATTTTTTATGAGATCATGTATTGGAATTTGAAAACTTGAAAAATTGCATTTAATGACTTTATTGCACATTTTCTAAAGATTGAATGGGTCTGGGAAGGCCTTTTGGAGCCCGAGTTAGTTTTTTGGCCATAACTTTCACCCTAAGTGTCACTTTAACAAACCACTTGAAATATGAATCCACCACAGATGTTTTGGTACTTTAGTTTCAATAAACTCTACATGTGACATTAATTATGATCCCCATAAGTTGATTATTTGGTTTGGGATCTTTAATTTACCAAAATTCATTTTTTTAATCTTTTTATAGGTTGGAAAAGCACATTAGGGAAAAGAGGAGTGGCATCTAGTGAGATAGTGGGTTTGTGGTTGCATTAATGGTGCCTTGTTACCTTTTGGAGGTAACTCATTTTCCCATTGAGATCTATTTATATATATTGCCCCATTGGACTCATTCCAAGGGTTGGCTTTTTATTTCTCCAAAATTGCTAAAGTCTTCCATATTTTTATGGAAATTTAGTGTAATTTGTCCTTCTCACTTACTGACCTATTGTTACGATAGAAAAATTTGGGCTCATTTAGATTGTAAAAAAATATATTATTATGCTACTCAATTGGATCTATGGAGTCTAATTGCATAAGTGGGAGAAGATTATCATTTCCTACACATGCAATATGGTAGATTTGTGTTTATGTTTCATGTTAAAGGCTCTCCTTAGAGTCTTACACCTTATTTTTACCTTATTGTGTGAATGTTGGATAATATAAGGATTAATTTTCTATGTTTTTTAAATCAAGTGGATCAAATTTATCTCCAATATCACATGAATTTTCTTTCCTCTTACCCTCTCTTTTGTTATTTTTTTATAAGTTTCTAGATCTAGGGTTTGAATGCAATATGTTTTTATTATTTTATCCTAATTATAGATCTTTTCTATTATTACAAATGTATTATTTAATTTCAATATAATAGAATGAATGAGTATATAAATTAGCCATGCTTTTGTCATTTGAAAACCCTTTAAAAGTTGATTTTCAACACAAAGGTAAATCTTAAATGAAATCCATTCTAATGTCCATTTTGATTGCAAGTAATTTATCCATTATTTATTATGGCATTGCCAAATCTCCAAATTCAATGGAATGAACACACTTAAATCAGTTATTTTTCTTTCATGTTGAAACCCTCATAAATAATGATTTTCATTCACATGAGAAAGTTAGAAATACAAGTTTGTTTATTTTTGTTGTATGAGATCCATTGATTTATTGGTGAATGAATAAATATGTTATCATTTCCAAATCTATTAAAAACCCATAAAACAAATAACAAAACAAGCATTATCCTCTAATTTTTTTAAGTACCAAAATATTTTAAAAACTTATAGAACTATAAAAGGCCCCTTATATGGAAGACTTTACAATGACTAACTGAGTGAGACTAGTCTATCAAGACTTGATAGATATAGACCTTGGATAGTTTTTTTGGATTTATTTTAAAGATAGGTAGGATGGTCCTTGTCCCTCCTAACTTGGTGTGATAATAAACCCAATAATAGATTAGTCCTATAAGGAGGGCCTAAATGGAATATTTTAACTTATCATCTATTTTTGGTCTTGTGGCCATCCTTTATGTTTTTTAAAACTTGTTGTGTGCTTGAAATACACATCAAAATATTGACACTAGAAGGAGGGTTGCCAATAGGTTTTAACCCAAAAATAATTTTTTAGTAAAAATCTAAAACTTGAACATTTTAGAAACCTCACCCATGCTCATGTATTTAGATAGTTATACTAAAAAATAAATGAATACTTTCTAGATCATAATCTATTGGGACTAAATTTGAACTATTAAAACTTACTAAACATAAAAAGCCTAGAACAAACAAAGGAATATTGAAAATTAGAAAAATCCAATCAACTAGTAGTTAACTTACATCTATTATAGTTACTTTTGTTAATCTATTTACTACTCCTCAAAACCTACCAATGGATAATATTGATTGGATTGGTGTAAGTGGTTGTCCTATGAATGTTTTAGGGATTTCTCATGACTTGCCTAAGAATATCAATAAATTTGGCCTGAAGTACATACATGATGGTACACAAACTACTAAATAACATATTCAAGAATTTAAGGATGCCCTTATCCAAACTCAGATCTAGTATGAGGATGTGGTTTTCCATTTGTTTCATTATTCCTTAGGGGAGGGTATTTATGTTTTTTATCTTAGATTTCCATAGGGATATATTACTTCTTGAAATGGTCTAGAAATAGTGTTTATCAATCAATTTAGGCTACCTATTGATCTAGTTTTTCTAATCATCACTTTACTTTTTCCTATAGGAAATCAACTAAACCAATGAGGATTTTCAATGAACATTTACACAAGTTATACCAGAGGTTAAAAGATAGATATCTTGATAGAAGTTCTTGATATTCAAACTTACCTAAGAGCACTGGATCTACTAACATCTATGTTTCTTATAAGAACTCCATAAACACTTGTATCATTGTCTTTATCCTACAATGAAGCCATCAATATTGTAAAAAAAATGATACCATAGAGATATGGTGTTGGTAATTTAATATTATTAGGACAACATGGTGGCTAAAATAAAATTCCCATGATTAATTAGGATCTCATGTAGAACTCTCCCGTAATGAATCTGATTCTAGGAGCTATGTACCTAAACCAAAATCTAGTTTATAGTCATACTTATTTAAATTAGATGCATGGAAATTAGTTTGTTCCTATAAATAAAGTGTTACCTAAATTAAACAATACACAAATGATTAATACTCCCTATAATCACTTTGTAATGGCACCTAACAATCAAACTTTTATGCCTCCAAATCATACATTATCATAAGTAATCAACAATCTACTCATGTTAACACTAGTGGTTATGTTGACCCTAATATTAATCAATAGGCTATCCCATCATTCCTGAATAATTAGACTCCTATCAATAATGCACCTAACCAAATACATCCTATTATCCCTATGTTTCTAAATACTAGCACATTGTAGGTAATCCACCACTAGAAACTAAAAATCAAAAGAATGTTAACATAAACCCCAAAGTATAAAGTTTAAAATAGATGGTTCAATGATTAATAAATGTGGTTACTTTACAAAGAAAAATGCCTCAAAACAATAATAATCTATGAATAAACCTACACAAAATAGGAATTTTAAGTTTTATAAAACCAATATAAAATGGAACAATAGGCCAAATAATGGAGGTGTACCTAATCCTCTTGAAAACATAAATAAAAAAATAGTAGTAGTGCTTCAACTTATATTAACTGTAGAAAACCCTGTTTTCCCTGAATTCTGACACTGTATGTTTTGGATTATTTTTTGTGTATTTTGATTTTTTTGATGTTTTTGCATGAATAGAAATGAGATTTTTGCAAGATAAATTTGAATAGATTAAAATAAATAAAGAAATAGAAATGTACTCTTTCAACTAACTAAAATCTGATCTTCTTATTCACTTCAGATGATTACAATAAAGATCTCTTGCACACATACAAAATAATATAAAATATTGTCTTAAAAACCTAGTTTTTTTGCAATCTAAAAATAAAACCTAGATTTGGTATAGATGGTATGACTTCTAGTTGCTATTTCAAAAACACAGTCACCGACGTCAGTTATACTGCCACGATCGGTAGGAATACTGCCGTGGTTGGTAGGAATACTACCATGGTCGGTAGGAATACTACCACGGTTGGTAATACTATCACGGTCGGTAGGAATGTTGCCGCAGTTGATAGGAATGCTATCATGGTCGGTAATACTACACGGTTAGTAGGAATGCTACCACGGTCAGTAATACTACTGCAGTCGGTAGTGAGTCGGCCAATGTCGGTCTCTGCGCTCCTTGTTGGCTCTGTATGGCCTGCTGTAGAATGGTACAGATTCTATACAATAGCAAAAAAATAGTGTAGCCTGTATGTTGGATGCCTAATCTCAAGGAATATTACGCTAATACTAAAGATCTTTATCTAGACAATTTTAGGACAAAAAAACTAATGAAATAAATACTTGTGAATCCCTGTGATAACTTCTGTGTGAAGTTATCTCTCAAATCGGCAATAGATCAGCTGATATCTCATAACCTCTGAATTACACACACTAAAGAGTGTATGTTCTCAAATGCAATATAATACTGGAAACCCTTGGCTTATTCTTCTCAAAAAAACACTTAGCAAAAATTGTCTTCAACATCAATAATTAATAATAATCAATAATATTATGGCCTCCCTCCAATGAGAAACCCTTATATCCTCTAAAAGGTGTGCTTGCCCTAATTAGGGTTTCATAACTAAGAATTAGGGTTTCATAATTAAAATATGCTAAATAATTAATATTTAATTAAATCAATCAAATATTAATATCTCCCTCAATACATGTTCGAAAGAGCCCGAATGAAAGCCAACTGGAAAAATTCTACTAGTCGAAGCCAAGCCAAGCTCCATCAAGACCCTCTATCCATCCTATCAGCCTACAAAGGTCACATAATAGGCTAATCATCATAAAATAAGATCACACTAAAAAGGGGACATTACAGTCTGCCCTCCCTGAAATTGTTTGTCCCCAAGCAATCTCAACAACAAGTTAACATCACTCCACCTGGATCCCAAGGAAAAGGTTGTGTAATGTCCCTTATGTCACCAATCAACCCCTGTGAAGAAATCATCAGCATCAACAGTACAAAAATCAAAAATTGAGACACTACACTCAACACCCAAACAACTGACATCACTGATAATGAAGAGACATCATATGTTAGATAGCAACAACACAAACCAAATCTGCTCGCCATCAACCCCTGCTCTAAGTCATGCACTGACAAAATGTAAACCCCAACACCTATCACCATGCCATGTCTATCACAACTCTCATCCCATGGCATCAAATCATCCCAAGTACCAATATAAAGATCCCAACATCCAATCCATGAACGGAGATCAATTGGCAACTCAAGTGAAGAAATCATATCATCATCAACATGTGACCTGACTGTAAAAGAAATCTGAGTCCCTGCCATATGCACTAACTCCTAAACTAAACTCACCTCAAGATAAAGCTCATCCACATGTCTCTCTTGTATTGGTTCCAATGTGCACTTGGCATCCCACTCTACCATGTCGTGTCATATGAGCCTCTCCATTCAATGAAAAAAATGGCTTTGATGTTGCTGTCCTGTATTGCCTTAAGAGTGTGTGTCTTCCCATCAACATCAAAACACATCTCCATGTCCTTGAGATGAAGAGTGACTTCCTCAAATGAATGAAGCCACTTCATGCCTAAGACTAAGTCTATATCCCCCATGCTCACCACATAATAATCAGCCTTGAACTCATAGTTGTTTAAGTGCAATGGGAGGTCTCTAATCATCCGCTCACACCTAAGAGTGTAACCGTCGGCTACCTTAACTCTAATGCCCTCAAAATACTTGGTAGTGAGTCCATGCTTCTCCAAAAATCTAGCATCTATAAAATTATGTGTGGCTCTTGTGTCAAGAAGGGTGATGACCCTCCATCCTGCCAAAACTCCATGAAGTCTGAATGAACCATCCTGCTGAATGCTAGTTAGGCGTGCCTCCTGTATATGAAGCTCTGACTCTACCACTATCTTAGGATCTAAAGCCTCTGACTCTAACTCCTCAGAACTCTCCTTCTGTTTAGAATCTTTTGATTTTGAATCCTCATAAAAATCCCACATCACATGATTTGCCTTGCCCTTAGGCCTCAAACGACAATCGTGATTGGCATCATAGGGACCTTTGTAGTAGAAGCAAAGCTTCTTCCTACGTAGATCGTTAAGAGCCTCTCGATCCAAAGGTGGTGCTACTAGATTGGCCTTTGAATCATTCTTAACACCTAATTTATCTTTGTTGAAATCTGATCCCTCTCTATCTCCGTTGAAGCCCTTATTGTCTTTGGATGAAGAAGTACCTCTGGAGTTAAATCTACTGGATGGGGCTGCCATCTCCATACTACATGCCTTCTTCATAACTACATGTAATGAAGGAGGATCAAAGCCTTTAATCCAAGCTCTCAATGGTTCTTTCAATCCCTCCATGAAGAGCACTATAAGTTGCCTCTCTAAAATGTTAGGAACCATGACTGATAACTTTTGGAAGTCACCAATGTAAGACTCTAGACTGCCACTCTAGCGCAACTGAGCCAACTCTCTAAAATAGGATTTTGGATCCTTCCTATCAAAATGCTCCACTAGCCTATCAACAAACTCTTGATAAGATGTGATCCGATCATGCTGGAGTGTCACCATCTCGTGGTGCCACCAATCATGAGCTGCCCCCTCAAGATGCAGTGTCGCATATTTGATAGCTTCTTTCTCAGCCATCAGACGCAATGTGAGAAATGTGTTTAACTTACTAATCCAGGCCTGTGCTATGACCTTACCACTATCGTCAAACATCGCTAGTGTGAGCCTACTAGTAGCATGCTTTAGATCATTATTCTAGTGTCTAGGTCTCCAATCCTATCGACCTCAGTTATGCTCTCTCCTCTATGTGATGAATCGGTCAAAAGTAATCCTCTCTCTGACCTCAAGTGATAATAACTCCCACTCATCATTCACTGCCATAAGTGTGTCTACAAACAACTCCTCATGCTCCTCACCTACTATAACCTCCTCAACTTCTTGCCTCACAAAGGTAGGCCTAGTAGGCCTATTTGCTATATGAGAAGCAGTCCTAATTGTTCTCTGTGATCCTGCCTCACCCCTGTCATCATCACGATGTGGTGATGGTCTCCTTGAAGTACCCAATCTCTGTAGTGCTTCAACCAACTACTGTAATACTTCGTTAGACTACCTTTGCCCTACTCGTAGATCTCTGAGAGCAAGTAAAACCTCTGCATCATCCTAATCCCTAGGGTTATGAGGGATACCAGCCCTATCAGACATGTTTTCCCACTGCCAGCTCAAACCCTTTTGCCTATCAACCAAGGCTCTACTGTGTGTGTAATACCTGTGTGGTCCCAACTCTCATGGCTGCATAAGATTGCTAAACCCTTAAGATGCAGGATTTAGCTTTGATACCACTGTAGAAACCCCTATTTTCTCTAAATTCTGACACTATATGTTTTGGATTATTTTTTGTGTATTTTGATTTTTTTGATGTTTTTGCATGAATAGAAATGCAATTTTTGCAAGATAAATTTGAATAGATTCAAATAAATAAATAAATAGAAGTGTACTCTTTCAACTAACTAAACTCTGATCTTCTTATTCACTTTAGATAATTATAATAAATATCTCTTGCACACATACAAAATAATATAAAATATTGTCTTAAAAACCTATTTTTTTGAAATCTAAAAATAAACCCTAGATATGGTATGGATGTTATGGCTTCTGGTTGCTATTTCAAAAACACAGTCACCGATGTCGGTTATACTACCATAGTCGGTAAGAATACGGTTGCAGTTGGTAGGAATACTACCGTGGTTGGTAGGAATACTACCGCGGTCAGTAATACTGTTGTGGTTGGTAGGAATGCTACCATGGTCAGTAATACTACCATGATCAGTAGGAATGCTGCCATAGTCGGTAATACTGCCATGGTCGGTGGTGAGTCGGCCGATGTCAGTCTCTGCACTCTTCGCTGGCTCTGTATGGCCTATTGCAGAATGGTACGGATTCTGTATAGTAGTATAAAAATAGTACAGCCTGTATGTTGGACACTTGATCTCAAGGAATATTATGCTAATACTGAAGATCTTTATCTAGACAATTTTAGGACAAAAAACTAATGAAATAAATACCTATGAATCCCTGTGATAACTTTTGTGTGAAGTTATCTCTCAAACCGGCAATAGATCAGCTGATATCTCACAACCTCTGAATTGTACACACTGAAGAGTGTATGTTCTCCAATGTAATAGAATACTGGAAACCCTTGGCTTAGTTTTCTCAAAAAAACACTTAGTAAAAATTGTCTTCCACATCAATAATTAATAATAATCAATAATATTATGGCCTCCCTCCAATGAGAAACCCTTATATCCTCTAAAAGGTGTGCTTGCCCTAATTAGGGTTTCATAACTAAGAATTAGGGTTTCATAATTAAAATATGCTAAATAATAAATATTTAATTAAATCAATCAAATATTAATATCTCCCTCAATACATGTCTGAAAGAACCTAAATGAAAGCCAACTGGAAAAATTTTGCTAGTCGAAGCCAAGCCAAGCTCCATCAAGACCCTCTATCCATCCTATCAGCCTACGAAGGTCTCATAATAGGCTAATCATCATAAAACAAGATCACACTAAAAAGGGGACATTACATTAACTTAGCTAATTTAACTTTACCCACTTGGTGTCAATTTCATAACACAACTGATCATGCTAAAGTCGATCATGTTGTTTTCATCCTAGCCTCAAACATCTTCCAAAAGGAGATGGATAACCTTGAGATAGTTCCTATGCCTAACAATGTTTTAAATGAAAGTGGAACAAATCCAATTACAACTTGAGTCTTAAAAAATTATAATTTCTAATTTGAGAGTGATAATTATTAGTTGAGGAATAAGTTTCAAAATCTTTTAACCACATCCACTCCTTTAAACAATGCTTAAGTTCCACCCGATGTGAACTCAAGAAATAATTTATTTATGGCTAAAATACCTAAGATGTCTTAACAACCTAAGAGTAATATTACACCCCATCAATTTGATAAACCATTGGAATCAAACAAACTTTGATAAAATATTATAGAAGACCTAAAGAAAACTAAGGATAACATAACCATGTTTAAGTTATTACAAATATCTAACCAAAAGGACTTTTTGTTAAAAGAATTATTTACTCCTAAATGGAAGGAATTGGTAGTACAACTGACACTCATATTGAAATTTACAAGGAAAATATCAAAAATACTTTCCTCTTAACAATCCACATTTTTGGTAAGAATTTACACAATTGTTTGGTAGATTTAGGTGCTTTTAAGAATGTGATGCCTTACTCTATTTGTAGAGTTTGGGTTTGAATCTTGCAAGTTCAAATAGAAATGTTGTTTAGTTGGACAAGTTAGAGGTTAGGGTGGTTGGTGAACTTAATCATATCCAAATTCAATTAGCTTCTGATCTATGAGTAAAATAATTTATTGATATTCAAGTGGTTGATATACCTAATGCATATGGTATGCTTCTTAGCAGAGATTGGTAAAGGATGCTCAATGGATACATAGTGACTAATTTCTCCCATGTGGATTCCATGGTGTGGTATTACTAATTAGATATAAACTAAAAAAGAATTGATAATGGCTCATATGAACATAGAGTATAATAATACAAATGAAATATTGTATGAAGAGTTAGAACTTGGGGTTTATACACTTGAGAAAGAAATAAAAGTTCATGCAAACCTCTTGATTAATGTGTTGTTTGTGCAAGAAAATTTAGATCTTGAAGAGTTAGATAAAATGGATGAAGAGGATATCATCTATGCACCTAAAATAGATTCATTACATACTAATATCTTGGATTATAAGAGTAAAAACTAGGGCGTTACTATTGGAGTGGTCCAAAATCAAGGATCTAATGGATAGAGTTGAATGCACAAATAAATTACCCATATGTAGTAGCAAAATCAAACATGAGATAGAAAAAAGTAATAGATCAACAATCAAAATATTAAAATATTAGCACTATCATCATAATCCATAAAATATTTAGGAATGTACATTATATAAGTGAAAGATAAACATGTCCTCACTTCCTCATGAATGTGGGATTATATTTCACAATGACCTAAAAGATACCTAAGCAAGCTAACTAAACATGAGTAAGGAAAAACCATTAAATGGAATAAAAACCTATACTAACGCCCCTTAAGTATATATTATGTGGGTAGTAAAATTAGGTCTTGACATAAAGCCCTGATGAGGTACCCAAGTACATATAAATTCCCCCTAGAGGAATATTTTAGAGCAGCTCGTACCCCAAGAAAAGCCCACAAATGAAGATACTTTTATTAGTGAAGGGTTTGGTGAACATATCAACAATTTTATTCATTTTTTATATGTATTTGAGATCAATTAATTCTTCATGCATGATATCCCAAATGAAATTCTTTTAAATCTTGACATACTTTGTCTGTTGATGGAGGATCAAATTCTTATAAAATTTCATGCAAACCTCTTGATTAATGTGTTTTTTGTGCAAAAAAATTTAGATATTAAAGAGTTAGATCAAATATATGAAGAGGATATCATTTGTGTACCTAAAATAGATTCATTACATAGTAATATCTTGGATTAAAAGAGTGAAAACTAGGACGTTACAATTGGAGTGGTCCAAAATTACATAGATTTTTAAAGTTTGAAAACTAAGTAGGAATATTATGAAAATACTTGTGGTTGATCCATGTGTATTTCCTATTTGAGGTCACCATGAACAAAGACACTCTTCACATCCATTTGATGAGCATCTATACAATGTATTTTGGCAATAGCGAGAGTGAGTCAAATTGAGTTCATTTTGGCAACTAGGGCAAATGTCTCAGTATAATCAGTGCCAAGTACTTGATAAAAACCATTTGATACTAAACATACTTTAAATTGTCTATGGACCCATATACTACAAATTTATTTGGTAGATCCACCTACATCAAACGATTTTTTTCCCTTGAGAAGAGGGACTAAATCCCAAGTGTTGTTCCTCTATAATAAACCATGTTCCTCTTCCATAGTATTATCTCACTCAGGAGTTCTTGGTGCCTCACAAAATGATTGTGGATCAAAAATAAATTCAATGAAATTATGTGGGGCATCTTATAATTATGAATGGGTTCACTTATTATCTGATGGATCTCCAACCCATCAGACAACACTTTATAGTGTCTATCTAACCCAAATAGGATTAGTGAATGGAGAGTTAGGAGGAGATTCCTCATCCTCCTAAGATATTCTTAGATAAGGAGGAGGGGAATCCTCATCACTATTCTCATCATTAGAACTATAATAAGAATATAGATCATTAAGAAGTTGATTAGGTGGATCTGCATCATTAGAACTATCATCAAATCCCAATGCCTCTAATGAAGGGGGAGAGGTGTTAAATGTGTATTCCAAAGGAACCTATTGAAAATGAACACTCATCTCAATGGAAAACTCATGGGTGGTGGGATGGAGAATTATGTATCCCTTAATAACCTTAGGATATCCAATTAAGATGCAAGGCTAACCCTAAGGTTCTATTTATTTACCTTTCTTCTTGGAAATGTGAGCCATAATATGAGATAAAAACACTTGAAAGTGATTCATTATGGGTTTATAACCATTCCAAGTTAAAAAAATAGTGACTCCCTTCAATGTTTTATAAGGAACTTAGTTTTGGATATAACATGCACAATTGATGGCCTTAGCCTAATACTGAGGTGCAAGAGACTTGGAGTGTATCATATAGTTATCCATTTCCTTAAAGGATATATTATTTTGATCTTCAACACCATTATACTGATGACTATATATAACTTTACACTATAGTTCAATCCCCTCTAAAGTGTAGTATTATTCAAAATGGTTATCAACATACTCACCACCATTATTGGTGCAAAAAATATTGATGATTTTACTTGACTGTTTCTATACAAGAACTTTAAAGTCCTAAAAATGATCAAAGACCTCATATTTATGCTTAAGGAACTACACCCAAGTATACCTCAAATAATCATCAATGAAAGTAAGCATGTATTTTGTCTTATTGAATGAAGATTTTGTACAAGGACCAACAATGTCACAGTGGACAAGTTCCAATATCTATTGAGGTCTCCATGATTTTCCCTTGTCATAATTCTCATGAGGATGCTTACCAAGTATGTAACCTTATAAAAATCCATTAGAAAATTTGACTCATGGCAACCCTAAAACCATGTCATGATGACTGAGTTGCGTCAAGTAACAATATTTGAGATGGTTAAATCACTCATGCCATAATTCACTCACCCTATATGAATGAGTGAGTAGTGTAGTAGAGGGTTGATTAGGTGTAAAATGTGAGAAAGTAAATCATGACTGGTGATCTAATTTCTAAAGTGAAATAATAGAGTCACTGTTAGCTTCCCTAATTACCACTTAATTTAGTGTGAATTCAACTCTTTTTTTTGAATTGATGTGAGTGATATGATAAATATTTAGGAGACTGGTGGATAAAAATGGAACACAAAACATCATGAAATATACCATTATTCAATTTAATTGATCCACTCCCACTAATTTCTATGGAAGTATCATCACCCAATAAAATGGAAGGCATATAATAAGGCTCCAAGGATGAGAGCATGTCATGTGATGAATTGATGTGGTGTCATACACTAGAATCAATAACCCACATGGAAGGATGGGACATAACTACAAGTGATTTAACCTTATATTTTCTCTTCTTACTACATTTGGCCTTAGAAAACTCATGTGATGATGAACTCTGATTGGAACAATCAAGGACACTGATATTATGTTTCTCAAATATCTTTGTCAGTTGGTCAATCTACTTCATGTATTTTGATTCATCTTGTCCATATCTATTTCAATAGCCATATTAAGTAACTCTTTCTTGGATTTCTCATCTAAAGAGGAGAAACATTTTGATGACTTTGACTTAGCATCATATTTTTGACCCTTTCTTTACTTTGGGTCCTTCTTTCTCTATTTATTCTCCTTGTTACTAGAATCCTTATGTTTATCATGAATCATAATTAAGGCATGTGATTTAGATTAATTTAGTGTACCTATTTGAATTAGATTATATTAATTATATGTCAATTCAAAAATAAATTCATCCAAGGATGATATGGTACATGTAGTTCCAATGGTGTTCTTGGTGGCATAGAAGGTAGAAATGAAGATAGAATAGTCAGACTCCAATTTGGCAAGGATGGAAAGAATCAATTGAACATATTTTTTATCAATGTCACGTAGTTTCAACTACAACCTAAGTGATTTGAACTTTGTGAAGAAGTATTATATCGTATCAAAATAATCTGGGCTCAAATTGATGAGCTCATTCTCTAACTCATAACCTATCATGATGTCTTAATTTCTAAAGAGTTTTTTCAACAAGGTCCACACTTTATTTGGATTTATTTTAGATTTGATATGAAAGAGTAAGTTAGGAGACATAGATAGGCATATAATACCATATGATTTATCACTTATATTATACCAATTCACCTTCTCTACTTCTTATTTTGATTCTGTTTCTGTACCCATCCTGATTTGGTGTAATCCTTTGCTCCTTGAGATGATTTACAATTTGAATTTCCACTCGTGATAGTCAAACAATTTAATAATCAAAATTGAACTAAAATCAATTAAATAAAAAGGAAATATGTGGTTAATTTTGTGTGTTAAAATATGATGATATTTAATCCCATGAATCTATATAGGTTCAATTTATAAGGCATGAGAATATCACAAATGCATAGAGCTCGAAATAACTTTCACTTTTAAAAAAATAGCGCATGAAATAGAGCTATTGGATGAATGTTATGGAAGTTTAAAAGTTC
This sequence comes from Torreya grandis, assembly GCA_037957365.1. NCBI lineage: Eukaryota > Viridiplantae > Streptophyta > Pinopsida > Cupressales > Taxaceae > Torreya > Torreya grandis. The sequence goes on along the minus strand of JARHVA010000743.1, from coordinate 239,347 downwards.
CTTACTTGCAAAAAATAATGATCTCCACTTTGCTTAAATTTGAAAAATTTTGGGTTGAAAAAAGTTTGGTATGAAATTTTTTGGAATCAACTTCCCCACAAAAAAACTTATGTACCCTTGGATTAATATTAAGCAATTTTGGGTTGGAAGCGACTAAAGACTTAACTTCCATATGACTAGGGGATAAGCCCTATTTTGGGTGCTCTCCCCCCTCACTTAGATTGATATGATTGATGGTGGAGTGACATCATCTAAAAAATGACCTCTTTTTTTTAATTAATAGTGTCACAATTTAAAAGCTTAAATTTGATGTTCCCATGGCCATCTCAGAGTTTGGGGCATATAAAGTAGGAGTCCTTATAGGTTTTAGAGATGTTGATGGTTCCCATAATGTTGGAAATGTGAGTATTTCCCATAGTGTATATGGGTAATTTTTTTTTGACATGGTATCATATATTTTCTATTAGATGAATGCCATTGTTCTTGTTGTGGAATCTTGAATTTCAACTTGTATGTCATAGATCTACCATTCATTGACCTAACACATTGAATATTCACCCTTTCTCATATTTTACTCTTATTTTGGGGTCTTATATTAATCTATATTTAGAAAAAAAAAAAAAAAGATGTTTTTATACTGGTCATATTTCATTTGATAGATTTTCATGAAAAATAGCCTACGCTATTAGATTCATAAGACATCAGAATCCTAGGATTAACTATAAACATGACCTAGTTTTTTGACAATTGATTCTTGTGTTCGATCAACTAGTTTTTGGTCTTGGACATATTCATCAATAGATAAATATTTCATGGTATCATAGCAATGCTGATAGATAAATTCCATCGATTATATTGTGGCCTTACTTGCATTCTAGCTCCTTCTTGGTGTTCCTCATTGACTTTAATTTTCAAAGGTTTGGTGGGGTTTCTGTAAAATATATGTAAATATGTATCATTTAGATATATAAACAAAAAATAGACAATTTCATTGGATTTATAAGGTGCCAAAACCTTAGGATCAGTTGTAAACATGACGTAGTTTCATAACATGGCATTTTTACCATTTTGGAGTGTTTTAAGCCATTTTTATAGATTTTAGGCATACCCCTATAATTTAGTGGTAGAAAAGCAATTATTTTTTGGGTTTTACTATTTTTTCTACCCCTATTGGTTTTTTATTATTTTAGAGGAAGTCATACATTTTTTTTATAGATCTAAATTTTTTTATGTGCAGGTTTGGTGTTTTGGACTAGCCCTTAGTCCTTGGTCACAACTAACCCAAGGGGGCTTAAGTTTTCAATGAAAAGTTGATTAAAATATTTTTAAAACCCAAAATATTAATTTAACAAGGTGAAATGTTTTTTCAAACTCATCTAATTTTTAGCCTATAACTCCTTTTTAGGTGTATTTTTTTTAAGTATGAGTTTTTTTAGCTCTATCCATTTATGTTATTATTGAGCCTTGTAAAATTGATCTTATATAGTTTTATATGGGTTGAATTTATTCTTATCCTTTGCATAATTATTTTATTTTTTGTATATGTGCTGATTTTATATGCACTTAAATGTGATGATTATATATGCACTCAATTATAAAGTTCTAACTTATGCAATATTAGGGGAATTTGGTGACTATTACATAGATTGTTCAGTTAGATGAATTTTTTCCTAAGTCTGACATTTATCACATTGAGTGTGCATGGTTAATTATGGTCATGTTGACTCACCTAGATCCACTTGGGAAGACAAGACGATGATAGCTAATTCTACTTCAGTAGTTCTTCTTGGAAAGACTAGTTATCCTTCATGGCAGATGTACATGGAATGTTTGCTCATGAAACATGACCTTATTCCATTTATATATGGAAATATTCTTATTCACACTGGCCCTTGTTAATACAATGATTTGGCCAACTAGTATGACTATGTCTATGGTCACTTATTGATGCACATTTCATGGGATCTACACCACCATGTAGAGCACATAGAGTGTCCCTCCATTGTTTAGAACACTCTTTACACTATTTTTGGATATATTGATGAGACTTATATCACTCTTCCTCCTACTACTTATATTTATTATGACAACACATTTTTATGGATAATGCTCTTTCTTTTATCGAGCCACCACTACATGATGAGATTATGCTACACCTTAGTTGTCTTTTTATAGAATCTACATCCATTCCTATTCAGGATATTGAACTTCTAGATCCATCACAGATTTGTTATTTAGAGGATCATATCATCTTCATTCACAATGTGAGTGTGCCTATTGAGAGTATTTATGACTCATATCTTCCTTTGGATATTCATTATGTCGGTACACGTGCTTCATTTTTAGTCTCTTCATTAGTTTTTATAGTTGTTGAGCTATGATCCATACTTCACATGGACATTATTTTAGTGAATGTTTCATGTCATTCTTTTGAGAGGTTCACTTTAGTGTTATTACATTCATTTATTGTGCATGACCTTGTTAGACCTATGCCACATTTCACATTTGGACCATATTTAAAGATCTTCATATTCTTGTCTTCATTTTCCATTGTTGAATGGGTAGAATTTTAGTACACACATCATGTTGTTCCTTTGACATATGGAAAATACATTGTTTAGTGCAGATGGAGATTATTAAATATTTAGGTAGAGGATCTCATCATTTATCTTGGTCATTTTTTGAGCTCTAATACCATGTTGAGTGGGCCAAAATCAAGGATATATTGGATAGAGTCAAATTCATGAAGATATTACCTATATGTAGTAGCGAAATCAAATATGAACTAGAAAGAAGTAATTGCACAACAATCAAAAGATTGCAATATTAGCATTAGAATCATAAGTCATAAAATATTTAGGAAGGTAAATTATATAGGTGGAAGATAACCATGTCCTCACTTCCTCATGAATGTGGGATTATCTTTCACAATGACATAAAAGACACCTAAGTGAGCTAAATAAACATGTGTAGGAAAAAATCATTAAATTAAATAAAAAATGACACTAATAGTTACAATATTTTGTCATAAAAAATTATTAATACCCCAATACCTACATCTACTACTGAAGAGAAAACTATAAGGTTATTGACAATATAAAAAAATTATTTTCCCATTAGAAGGTGAGAAAGTGAATGAAGAAGTCAATGTTGTAGTATCCCCCATATTTTGAACTCTAATGTACATGACTGACTACTATGCCCATGGGACTAGAGATCAAGTTTTCAATAAGTGAACAACCAAACTTGTAATTAGCTTCCTTTAGGATCATTTTGTCATTAGGTTGGGTACTCAAATCAATCTAGTATGTGTTGATACCCACTCCTATCCCTCACCACTATTCAATGTATGGGTAGAGGTATTTCTCAAACACTATCCCAAGTGTTTTTTATAGATTAAATATAAATACATTGCTAGATTTAATCTTGAGAGTTTGATTAGTTTACATGAAAAAATATTAAATAAAGAATTTAAGAATAATTTATATGAACAAAAATGACATTATCTCCATAAGTACGAATATCCCCTTGGTAGGATCTCTACAAACTTTCTTAAAATCTTGGGTGAGAATGAATTTTACATAAGGTGTCTAACTAGTGAGGATCTCCCATTACATAGCAATGTCAAGTTTATCAATCACTAATTTCAAGCTTTAATTAGTGTGGTAAGGTCCTAAAAATAATTTCTTTTTACTCTCCTACTTTTATTTCTTGTTTTCCTTTCCCACTTTTGTTCTTTATTTTGGTTATTTTTATTTCTTTTCCTTGTCAGTCTGATCTATTTATTTGTTTCTTATTTGTTTGGCCTATATATTTTACCTGATAAGTTTCCCATATTATTCAAAGAATGGAGAATGAAAGGGCCTGTAGGTAAGTGACAAAAATGCATTTTGGTGCATAAGTACTTTGAGTAGTTTTTAGCAATGGATTTTGATTTCGAGTTATTTTTAAAGCTTAGGATATCATGTGCATTATGAGTTGGTTCATATTTGGATAAGTTTGTGTAAACTATCTAGTCAATGAATATATTCTCTTGAAACTAAGCAAAAACTCACATCTTAATGGTTTTAAGGTTTTCTTGAATGCACTTGTTGTGGTGAAAAACTAGGGTAAAAAATCTATAGTTATACCTTTCACTTACCATAATGATACCCAACCCATAATTGAGACAATACAAATAAATAAAAGATAAAGATAAGTAAAATAAAAATCATTTTCATAAAAACTCAACTTGGATGATTTAGGTAACCTCTACCAAAACTATGGATGCCCAACTGGTAGTAGAGCAAGGCCTAGAGTGGGATCAAAGACAACTTTGTCAAGACTATAAATGTCTAGTTGGTAGTGGAGCAATGTCTAGAAAAGTGTTTTCAAGGTAAGATTCACTGGATTAATAATTGGATCTATAATAGTTAGTCCTTACAGGTTCTAAGAAGTAGAAATTAACTCATTTGAAAATACCAAAAAAATGTAAATATCTAAATTGGTATTTTAGATATTCTCATCTTTTCCTCTCTCAAATCCATCTATGTTCCATGTGTAGTCTTAGATAGAGATTATTGGTTCTTAGACATGTTTATATATTTATAAAATACTCAAGATTATTTTCCAGTAGATTCACCATTTATTTTTTCTTACATAACACACCCTAATTATTTATAGAATCAGGGAACCTCTTTTTTATTTTATAGTCACTTCTACTTGTGCTCATGGCTTGTTGGTCTTAACACTCATGATTGGTCTTGGTAGTTTCCCTCATTTTGTATGTCAAATTAGGTATCATAACCATCACCATTGAATGGACCACATCCATGCAATAAAATTTCACATAGAACACTTACTGTATAGCTTGAGTCTATCCCTCCTAATTTGCATTTGAATTTGAGCTTACTTAGCTCTCTGAACCCCTCTGAGGGTCATCTTGATTTGCATACCAATTCGGTTCCCAAAACCTATTATGTTAACATGACCAAGCTCATTCTAGTAATTTTTTTAATTTTACACTTGGTTTTTATACGCATTCTAGATGCACTTATGGCACTTGCAAAATCTCACTAAATTAGGTCATAAACTGCGTTTCCTTGGCTAAACTTGTCTCATTTCCCAAATCAGTATATCAAGTCAAATTTATCATATTTTGGTGCTAATATATATTTTTTCATTTTTGGTCTTCAAAGGTCAATTGTCACTATCTAGTTATAATCAAGACTTTTAGAGTTGATTTGGTCTTAATTAAAAATCCTACGTTCCATAGACTTAATCGAAAAGTTTTATGAGATTAGGTCTATGTTTTCAAAATTTCACTTTCTAGACCTAACCAAAGAGTTTTATGAGATCATGTCTATGTTTTTAAATTTTCATTTTCTATACCTAACTAATTTTTTTTATGAGATCAGGTTTATGTTTTTAAAATCTCATTTTCTAGACCTAACCAAAAACATTTATGAGATCAGGTCTATGTTTTCAAATTCTCATTTTCTAGACCTAGCCAGAACCTTTTATGATATTAGGTTTATGTTTTCAAATTCTCATTTTCTAAACCTAACTGAAACCTTTAATGAGATTACGTCTATATTTTTAGATTCTCATTTTTTAGACTTAACTAGAACTTTTTATGAGATTAGGTCTATGTTTTTAAATTTTCACTTTTTAGACCAAACTGGAACTTTTTATGAGATTAGGTCTATGTTTTCAAATTTTTATTTTTTAGACCTAACTATTTTTTTTTGTGAGATTAGGTCTAGTTTTTTTTTTTTTTTTAATTGACTTAATCATATTTTTTTATGAGATTAGGTCTAAGAAATTGAAAAATTGAAAAAATGGCATTTAATGACTTGATTGCACATTTTCCTAAGCCCAAATGGGTTTGGGAAGGATTTTGGAGCTTGGGTTAGTTTTTGGCCATAAATTTCACCTTGAGTGTCATTTTTTCTAACCATTTGAATCATTATAAAGCTAACTCTACCACATATATTTTGGTATCTTTATTTTCAATAAATTTTTCTTGTGCCATTAATTATGATCTTATAAGTTGACCATTTGGTTTGGGATATTTAATTTTACAAAATTAATGTTTTTTTTGTCTTTTTATAGGTTGGAAAAGTGAATTAAAGGAAAGTGGCATGGCATCTAGTGAGATAGTGGGTTGGTGGCTACTTTAATAGTGCCTTACTACCTTTTTCAGGGAAAGAATTTCCCCATGGAGATCTCTTTTCTATAAATTGTCCCATTGGAGTCATTCCAAGGATTGGATTTTTGTTTCTCTAAAACACTTAAAAATCTTTCAACTTTTTATGTAATTTTAAGGTAATTTACCCCTCTCATTTGCTGCCCTATTATTATGTTGGCAAAATTTGGGATCATTTAGATTGTAAATAATTCTATTATTATGCTACTCAAGTGGATCTATGGATTATAATTGAAGATGTGGAATGAAATTATCATTTTCTATGCATGTAATATGGTGGATTTGTGTTTTTATTTCAAGTTTTTCTCTCCTCAGACTCTTACACCTTCTTTGTACCTAGTTGTGTGAATTTTAGATAATACAGGGGTTGATTTTATGGGTTGTTTACATCAATTGGATCGAACTTATCTCCAATATCACAAGTATTTTTTTTCCTCTTACCCTATCTTTTATTATTTTTATAAGTTTATAGATTTAAGGTTTGAATGTAATCTATTTTTACTATTTTATCATAATTTCAATATATTTTCCATGCTTGAAAATGCATTGTTGAATGTTAATATAATGGAATTAATGAGTATAAAATTAATTCATATTCTTGTCATATTAAAACCCTTTAAAATTTGATTTGAAACATAGGTAAATATTAAATTCAATCCATTCTAATGTCAATTTTGATTTCATGTAAACACCAAAATTACGTCACACACACGTGTAACTCACTATGTCAAAACTCCCTTTTTAGCCCATTTTCAATAATAACAATTAGTTTCCCTAACCCATGCTTTTTACCCCTCACACATTTAATTAATTTAAAATACTTAATTAATTTAATTAAAAAACCCCTTTTGACATCTTACTTGGCCACCTCACCCTATGACTAATTTCCACTTGATGAGTCACCTCAAGACCTGGTCCCCTCATCCTAACTACCCAATACTTATTCTCACTTTCAAACTAAATTCCTAATAAACTACCTCCTTAACCTCTTATTTTTACCATTTTACAATGGATGTCACACTTGACACAAAGAACAATAAAAAATAGGCCAAAAATAGTAAGTTTTACCTATTCTAGAACTGTCGATGTCGGTTAACCCATGACCAATGTTGATGGGATCACCGATGTCAACAATATAAGCCAAACTCCAACCTAAAGTTTAGTTCAGAAAAAATTAACAAAATTCATTCTTACTTGCATTCAAGCTCTCAACATTCTATTTTTGACATCTTGGCTTACTGTCATCTTGTGTAAGTCAATCACGATCAGGAACTAAGCTCTTGAGGACCAATAGTATCCACTTTTTCTCTATATTAAGGCATTCAAGTTTAGACTCCTTGATAAGGATCATCAATCTGGCACTTAGCATTTAGTAACTATAGCTAAGTACATCACTTATTCTGTAGGTATTTTAAAACATTTATTCTACTATCACTTTATATCTACTCTGATTTACTTTACACATTCATGATTGAACACCTGTGAGGGAGTTACAAAGCTTCCTTACTTGTTTCTCCTTAACCTGACACACCAAAATTCTAATCAGATCTACCCAAACCATACTCTTTCTCTCATAACTCTCCCCAACCTCTTAGACCTGATCAAAACCATTTCCTAGACCTAAAAAGTCTTCTGCAAGACTTTAGGAAATTATTTTCCTATTGACCTCGATATCCTAACTGACATCGATCACGTTCACCATTGACGTCAATAGTATAATTGATATCGGTCACTCCCCTATCGATGTCGATGACTGTGGATTTCCTAACCTCTCTAAAACCTACCCAAACAACTTCTAAAATACAAAGTACACCACCTGCACCCTGACACTCTTTGCTAAATTAGGTTGTGAATAATAATAATATTATCTCTATTTCACTCTCTTTACCTATTTTTTAGTTATTTATTACTCTTTTGACTCTAAAAAATGGACTATCATCTCTAAGGAAGTTTCACACTTCCTAGAACAAGCGCATAGCTTGGCAGCCCACTCATTTAACTACTAACAAACATCTTATGGTAGTGATTTCTTACTTACAGGTAGTCCTCCCTAGCCAAAGAGGAGTGCTCACAACATTTGGATATGATGTGCAAACCAATATGGGTTCATTCTAATCACTTATCCCAATCATTGTTTTCTATTTTTTTGTAGACTTGAAATAGACAAAATTTAATGAAACATTTCTGGCATGCCTGGTGGGACCCTAGAGTTTTCTTTGGGTTCATTTATTATTTTAAGCATTCATATAGGTGCATTATAGTGAAAATTCCATTTCTTGCACTTCCTCCTTTTTTCCCTTAAAACAAAAAATTCAATATTTTATTTTTAAAAGCATTAAACTAAAATTTTCTTTCTTTTCTATTTGCCTCTAAAAGCAATTTATCATTTTATTTTACAAGTTAAAAAAAAAATAGAGTCTCTTCTTTACTTCTTCTTGCATGCATAATAGGATAGTGAATTTCATATTCTATTCCTATTTCATATTTGTTTTCATTTGAATCTAAACATTTCAGATTTGGGTTTAAAACTTACAACATTTCATTATTTTCTTGTTGCATATTAACTCACCTAGTTAATTACAAGCATTTTGAATAAATTGTAGTGCACCTATGTTACACAACTGAATCACATTCACACAAACAAACATCTAAACTCACATGAGAAAAGGCCCATTAATATTTCATTACTTGGTGGATCACCTTACCCTACCCGGCTATCCTACTTAGATTTCACCACCAAGGGGATAACCCACTCCATTCTCTGGTGGAGTATAAACTCTAGATAGAAGGTATATTTTTTCTAAGTAGCCTAGCTCAGCTCTAGGTCCATGAAGTGTGGAGAGCAAGCTCCTATAACAAGTCACATACCTGGTCTAACACATATTTCTTTTTGAGCACTAAAACTAACTTGAAACTAGCTCTAGATTGCTTTCTAGTACCTTCAATAACCAAAATTATCTTTTCACTATCTGATTAAGGCATAAGCCAATACAAGACTAAAAATTAATCTCTAGGACTTAATAGTTACTGGTTGTATGTTCTTTTCCTACTTTTTTATTTCCTTCTATATTTTGGAGTTGGTAAGGACATTTTTTTTATTGATTCATAAAATCAATACTATTTCTAATACTCAATTTGTATAACCTATTATCTCAAGTTTTTTGAGTGTTCTTCCTTTTTACATAAACCTCTTACATCTACTGTTCTACCTAGTTTCAACTTTTGGTTTCTTAAAACATCAAATTTTCCATCTCTTAGGATATCACAGTGACCAACATTGGTTAACCCTATCGGCATCAACATATTTTACCTACTGACATTGGTTAAACCACCAACATTAGAAAAAAATTTCACAGACATCGGTCAAGTGACTGACATCGATGACTGTGTAATTTCATATGCTCAGAATAAAAATCTATAATAACCCACTTAACTACACTCAAACTTGGTTTTTATTTATTTTATTTATAATACAAAGGTATTAAGACTATTTATACTTCCTCTTTCATGGTATTAACATGAGCTCAAGCCAAAAATCTTGTTGATTACGCAAGACGGCAACCACTTCCACCTTCCCCTCTCACTTCCAATTCTATCATGGACCATACTTCAGATATAGAGCATACTCCTAGCCCCAAATTGATTCTCATTGTGCTTAAAGGAGATCAATATTTTGATAAATTTCTTGATCTCAATGTGGTGGCTCTTCAACATTACCTTGCTATGAACCAAACCCATAATTCTTCGGGTTATATGGTATGCCAACTTCTTTAATGGAGACAACCTCAATTTCAGTTGCCTCCACTATTTTACCCATGGTTACCCAAACCACCACTCCAATGCGTAACCCAACTATAAATAATGTCTTAAGTGTAGCATCTCCAACTGCCCAATCCCACCTAAACCCTGGTGTGACTTCCCTACTTTCATAACCACAACCAGTTCAATCAAGTCACACCCCATTATAGAATTTATTGATACCTATTTCATCTACCCTCATGCCTATAATTACCTAAATTATAACTCACCCTTCATCTAGTATAACCATGCCAATAATCCAACCTATAATAACAACAACCAGCCAAGGCATAGTCTCTAACCTAATGGGACAAGCCCCTCTTCTTTCTGAACCCTAGCCTATGACTCATTATCCTTATGTTTCTCTAACATAATCTTAACAAGCTATGTAATATGCTCCCTCTACTTCCTATCAACTTCCCTATAACTTAAGAGGTATCCCCCAAACTAATCCCCCTCCAGAACTCATTAAGATGCTGATGGACAAGATGTCTAAACTAGAGACATCCATTTTTGGTTTAAAGAATGTGTTATCTTATGATTAGATATGAAAGTAACCAATCCATCCTTTTTTTCATATTCACCCTTAACCAAGCCAATGAGAACTCCCTAAATTTACTTATTTTTAGAGTAAAGAGGACCCACAATAACACTTATGAGCATTTAGACATGCTTTTTATTTAATAGGGAATGATGGTGTGTTACTATTTCACACTTTCCCTATGTATCTTTTTGGTGCTACCTTGGATTTGTATAGCTCTATACCTCAACATTCCATTTTCTCATTTACCCAACTCACACAAATATTCTTAGACCATTTCTCTATTAACATTTCTAAGAAGGTTTCTATAACAGACCTTTATTCTATTAGATAATTTGATGATGAGTCTATTGTAGATTTTGCCACTCATTGGAGAAGTTTGATCAATAAAATATCCTTCTCCTTACCCTAACTTGAGCTTATTAAGATCTTCTCAAGGGCATGTACTAAGTACATCTCATCCACACTTCAAGTACAAACTTTCTACACATTTGATGAGGCCTTTATAATGGCACAAAAACTCGAGGTTCATGCCATAGATGAAGGCAAAGTCAAGTTGCACAGTAAGAATCCCAATTACAAATCAAATGACTCCTCATCCTCTAAAACTTTAAATTTTAACCAAAAATTTAAGGGGTCTACCAACACAGTGGTTTTTAAGTCATATTATTCCACAACCACAAACCAATTGAATTCCTTGACTTCCCAAAATTTGACCAAGCAATTCCAACAATGGTATGAACAAAGACAATACACTCCCATTGGGGAATAATATACATCCATCTTGGAGAAACTATCACAATAAGGTGTCATAACCCTTCCTTAAATCAAACCTCCTATATAATTTGACCCTTCCCATCCTATCCCAACTTGGTATAAGGAAGATGAGTTTTGCGGTTACCATCAAGTTAAAGGCCACAATTCTAATAACTATAAGACAATTAAGAACATTGTTCAAGATATGCTTGATAGAGGTGATCTCATCTTAGATAATACTAATGCACCCCCTAATCAAAGTATGGATGTGTTCAGACACCCTTTTCTTAACCATTCACTGAATCAAAATATTGTTCAAACCATAACTAACTTAGGTGATCATAATATACATATGGTTAATATGGTCTTTCCTTTACCTCTAGTTAAACCTTCCCCTTAATAGAAAACATCCATTTCATCGACTCCTCTCCTATATTCAGTGGCATCTATTTTTCCCATTCTTCCTCCTTAGGTATAAGAGCCTATTTCACTCATTCCACTCCCTTGAGAGGAAGAGCCTCCTTTACCACTTCTTTTGCTACTTGAGGAACCTATAATGCCAATTATATTTGCACCAATATTACCTATCCTCTTACCACTTGAAGACCACACCCTACCTATTCCTCATGCACATGTTGAAGGAAACATCATTCTTGCATTATACCCTCTTGAGGAACCTTCTTCGCCTACATATCCTCCACCTATAGAGAGTATTACCCCACCCACTCCACCTTTGCACTTAGAAGAGTCAGTATTATCTACTCCCATAATAGAGGAGATACATATTGTGCCTACTCCAATTGTACCACTCTTACCCCTTATTTTACCTATGGAAGATCATACTTTACCTATGCCTCACCCACATGTTGAGGGAGCCATAATACCTATGCTTTAACCTCTTGAGGAACCTTCTTCACCTACCTCCCCTCCACCCATAACAAACCATGTCTCTTCTCCCATCTCTATCGAAGAGGACCCCATTGCAGTTATTTTTCATCTTTGGCACAAAGTAATAGAAACCAAAAATTTCTCTCTCTCCCAAACATTGTAGCCTTCTAAAGACACAATCGTAAGGCCTACATCAACTTCATATAAACCCCTCTCATGGTTGGTAAAAAATCTAGAATTTCTTAACTCCACAAAGTTAGATCATCTAACATTTCAGGACTAACATAAAACTCCTTATCTAACACAATAAATGTTGATCTTTACTGCCAACCCTCTCACTACCATTTACCCTAAGGTCTTTGATATATCTAGAGATTTTTCACTAAAAGCACATGAAGTTTAGTCATCTATGTCAAAACCCTCACCCTCATAGGAATCTGCCACATCAAAGTAGATCAAGCCCTTAGGTGTATGCCCCATTTCTAATTTAACTCATCCATAAGTAAAATTAGATTTAAATCCTCAACCATAAGTTGGAGTTTCATGGCCTAAATTATATAAAAATGTTAAGCTCCCTATATCTCATCAATCCCTTCTTCAACCCTCAACTTTACCATCCATTTTAGGACTATACCCCTCTACTTTAGTTGGTATATTACTTAACCAAGCAAAATAAAAGGTTAAGCTACCTCCACTCCTACCTTTGCCATCTGGTAGGCCTCTCACATCTGACACTAAGAAAGTGATAGCAAAACATGTAACTCTACTATCACCAAATAAAGTACCATGTAAAATTACCTTTTTAGAAATGAAACACAAGAAAGTGTCAACTCCTATTAGCACAACAAGTACAAGCCCACTTGCAAGCTCTCAAATCTTTTTCTTACATTAGTTATTACAATCTTCCATAATAACTCTTCCTCCCATTAAGACTTATAGTCCTCTTGGAATGAAGCCATCTTAATTTAATGATAAACAAGTGTGTTTATATCATTGTTCACCTGGACATGATACTGAGACTTATAAAACCCTCATAGTAGTCATTCTATAACACTTTGATGTTGACACTCTCTTTGATGATAATAATGTTAACCTTATTTTTATTCCACCTTTAGCATCCATAGTGCCTCCTATTATTCCACCTAAATTCAAACATAAAGATGTCATCATAACCCCTTTACCACCTCATTCATCAACATTTCAAATCAACATAGTAAATGTGGCCACATAGTCACAAAACCAAAAAGATAAATCTAAGGAAAAGTTTGTTTCTCCTTGGGATCATCCCTTCACCAAAGACACTCCTCCTATTCCCAATATTTCCATCTTGGGTGTTCCTAAAACAACATTTTTGGATGTTATTCAAATCTCAATGGTAAAATAACTTCACCAAACTCTTGTGAAAATGTCTTTGTATGAGTTAATCCAAAACTCATCCCAACACCAGGAAGCTTTGATTAGTGCTTTACAAGAATTGAGGTAAAATCAGATGATCCCCAACCTCTTGCAGCTTTGGTTAGCTCCCTTAATTCTGTCTCCCTAATTTCTTTTAGTGATTCAGAAATTCCACTTGAACACCTTGAAGATCAAGATTCTACCCTTTTTATTACCGCCTATATTGATCAAACTCATGTCAAGAGAGTCATAATCGATGGGGGAGTTAGTATTAATATTATTTCCACCCATGCCTACAAATAGCTAACCCTTTCTAATAATTGTATATCTCAAATTGATGCGGTACTATGCTCTTTTAGTGATACTACTACTACTACAATGGACACTATTGTCTTACATATCCATGTAGGTCCCCACACTATTCCTGAGATCTTCTATGTTATGGAAGGAGATTTCTAATATAACATATTACTTGGATGACTTTAGATATGTGTTATGGCATGTGTACCCTCAACTTTGCACCACTATTTCAAGTTTGAACATGATGGTCAAGTACATGTTATACCTATTGACCTACCTCCATTTAAAACATGCAACATGACCTATAGTCCTAATGATGTTCTCATTCCATTGAAAACATCATCTTCTCCTCATGATACTTCTGAAGCTTCTACAATCTCCACTCTCATGGTTACTCAAATACCAATAACACAAATTCTTGACAAAGATCCCATGGAGGAGACCTTTTAATGTTTGTCACATGGTGAATATCATTTTTTGACACTCAACATGTTTTATACTCCACAAGAGTATGGAAGGATTCACATGTACCTAAATTATGATCCTCGTATTGGGATGGTCATACATTATTCCCCCCTAACCTTCGAACCAATTTTACATATGGGGGAATTGATCAAGCTCTTGCTGTTAGCAAACCATCTTCTTCACCACAACTATTTACCTATGACTTCTCTTTCCCGAGTAACCCTAGATTCACTCACACTTATCTCTATAGGTGTTCCTAGAAAGGATTTGGTTTGGGTCAATATGAACAAGGTATCCATATGCCGATTGAATATCTTACTAGCAACACCATTGAAAATGCCAAAAAGAGGCATGGAGTGGGATATGACAAACTAACTAAAATCATTAAGATGACCCATATACCAATTATTGAAGAACTAGTCTCTCTTTCTCCACCATCACCTACTGAATCAGAGGTATCTATACTTCCTAATTTTTTTTAATAAATACCATCCATTTGGGGCCTCTCACCTATCATCAGGGTAAGGAAATAAGGTCTCTTCCTCTCATTCATCCTAAAATAATTGATGAAGACTCTCCCACTATTAACACTATCCAATGTCAAGATGATGACACAATACTTACATATATGGGTGTGGATGATTCCTATATCTAATGATTGCTCCCATCCAAAACATAAGATATGTTAAATGAATCAACCATTGACATCAACCTAACCTCTCATGATAACCCTTGCATCCTGATTATGCCCACTCAAGCTATGTTATTGGCCAATCTTTAGATTCCTTTAAGCAAGCTGATTATGCCACATTTCTTAATGACCATAACAAAGCCTTTGCTTGGTCTTACAATGACATGCCTGGTATTGACCCCTTTATCATCACCCATAACATTCTCACCAATCAAGATGCTAAACCTATCAAGCATAATATTTTCAAGATGCATCCTTATATTGCTCTCCTTGTCAAAGAAGATCTCCAATGCCTCCTTTTTGTTAACTTTATCCAACCCATCAAATACTTGCAATGGATTTCTAATATCGTTCTTGTCATAAAAGTGACTGGGGGAATTCACATCAACTGTCATGATTTAAAGCTTGCTTATCTAAAAGATGATTTTTCATTGCCAAGTATTGACCAACTTGTTGATCTATGACTGGCCATGAGATGCTATCACTTATGAACATATTCTCTAGATATAATCAAATCCTAGTTACTCCTAAGGATCAGCACAAGACAACATTCATTACCCCATGGGGGACTTTTTGTTATTGAGTCATGCCTTTTGGCCTAAATAAGGTTGGTGAAACCTACCAACATGCTATAACCTACATTTTTCATGATGTCCTACACAAAATTATGGAAGATTACATGGATGACTTACTCAGTAAGTCTAAACTTCATTAGGACCACTTGACGATTCTCAAAACCATATTTACTCATCTCCTCCAATATAATGTTTGACTAAACCTAAAGAAATGTGTCTTTGGTTTTATTTTCGGTAAGTTTTTAGGTTTTATCATTTCTCTCCATGGTATCGAGGTCAATCCTTCTCAGGTTAGATCAATCCTAGAGATGACTCCACCTATTAATATTAAATAACTCCACAACCTACAAGGGAAACTTCAATCAATTCATCACTTCATTTCCCAGTTGTTAGATTGTTGCCAACCCTTTCACCATCTCCTTAAAAATGATGTCTCCTTTCATTAGAATATAGATTACCAGGGAGATTTTGATGCACTTAAACAATATCTCCTTTCCCCACTAGTTCTTATTACACCTAAGTAAAATTAACCTTTCTACCTATACATCTCTACAATAAACCATTCTTTAGGTTCTATGATTGCACATTGAGATGACCAACATCGAGAACAAGCGGTTTACTACATATGAGGCTTGATGTACCCATATTGAAAAACTTTGCCTTGTATTGGTGTTTTCCACCTCTAAGCTTCACCATTATCTCCTAAATCATAAAACCTATGTGGTCACCCATATTGATCCCCTCAAATACATGCATTCTAAACCATATCAAAACCAATGTGTAGCTTTGTGGCTCATGATTCTTGCCAAATTTGACTTAGAATTCATTTAGAAAAAGTCTTTTAAGGGGCAAACAATTTCTAACTAGTTAACTACTGCCCCTTTACTTGACAATTGACCTTCAAACCTCAAATTACCTAATGAATCCTTTGCAATGCTCTCCATCGATGACATCTCCTATTAAATGATGATGTTCTTTGATAGATCTAAATGTCAACATGGTAGGGGTGCAGAGGTCATTCTTATTCCTCTAGATGGCAAGCCTATGCCTTTGTCATTTAAACTAGATTTTGAATGCACTAACAATATGGCTGAATATGAGGCTTTGATTTTAGGATTTCCAACATCTCTCTTCTTGGGTATCAAATCCATGACCATTTTTGATTATTCTCAGCTAATGGTTAACCAAATTAATGGTTCTTAACTACACAAAAATGAAATTTTATAGTGGTATAAACATCATGTAGACATGCTCTTAAAATCATTTGACTCTTATCTCTTACAAACTATTCCCCAATCTACAAACAAGTTTGCTGACATGATGGCTTCAATTTGTTCACACATACCCTCTTCATCCTCTTCTTTGAGAATCTATGTCACCATGCATCACTTAAAATTACCCTCCTATGTTTCAGCTAACATCCTCTTTGTTAGAAATGTAAAAATGAACCTGCATGACTTATGGTACAAGTAACTCATGGATTATATTTCCTTTTCTATTTCCCCTTCAAATATCTCCAATAATGGGAGACATGCCTTCATAAAACATGTTGCTCATTACACTATGCTAGGGGGACTTCTATACCAGTGAGGTTTTAATGGTCTTTTCCTTAGATGACTAACTAGTACTGAGACTCCCTTCACTATTAAGAAAGTCCATGATGGGATTTGTGGTGGGCATTTCAATGGTCATGCAATTGCCAAGCATATCCTTCAACTTGGCTATTATTGGCCTATGCTCTATCAAGACTATGTTGATTATGTTAAGTGTTGTGTCAAGTGTCAACAACACACTAACCTCCTTCACATTCCTAGTCATGCATTACAAGTCACCAAAGACTTTTGGCCCTTCTCCAAATGGGGTTTAGATCTAATTAGAGAGATTAACTCTCATTCATCCCTCCATCATTGTTATATCATTACCACCATTGAATACTTCACCAAGTGGGTCGAGACCATCCCTCTCATCTCCAATAAAGTTGATAAAATTGTTGACTTTATCAACCATCACATCATCTATCATTTTGGTGTTCCTCATAAAATTATAATAGATAATGGTAAATCTTTCAAAAACAAGACTGTTCAATGTCTTTGTGATACATTTGGAATAAAATTAAGCTTCTCATCACCATACTATCTACAAGATAATGGATAGGTAGAAGCTTCTAACAAAACATTGACCAAAAATCTCTTGAAGGTAGTCAATGATATGGGTAAGGATTAGCACACACACATTCCTTTTGCTTTATTGGTTTACTGTACTAGCATTGCAACCCCTATGGGCGATACACCTTTTTCTTTGGTATATGGGATGGAGGCTATTTCACTTCTTTAATTCTAGATTCCTTCTCTTTGCATTTCTCTACAAGACATACTTACTAATGATGAATTTTGCCAAAAATGTTTGACTCAACTTGACTTGTTTGATGAGCACCATCTCATAGCCCTCAACCACCTTCAAATCTATCAAGACTGTATCAAACAAACTTAAAAATCTCAAAGAGTGAGATTTAAATATAGGAGATCTCATCTTAAAATAAAATCAACATGTGACAAACATGGAGAAAAGTAAATGGTGTAATTTTTCTCCTAATTGGCTTGAACCTTATATCATAACTCATAAGTATGGCTTAGGAACTTATCACTTGTCTTCTCTTGAAGGAAGGCAAGAACTCGAGCCTTTAAATGCCTTACACCTATGACCATTCTTTTGTTAAACAAGCATCACTTTACCTCATGTTTAAATTGAGCTCATCTTTTGAGCATCCCTATTACATTCATTTCCCTTCCTCTTCACCCTTACTCCTATACACTTAGTTAACTTACACAGTGGTATGGTGTTGCCCTCAAAGTGAAAAACTCCTAAGCCTCTATAGTCTTGTCCATGACTAAAAGCATAAAAAAAATGGGATATCTAAAAAAGTTATAAAGTCTCAGGTCATGCTTCTCAATGTAGACTTCTCCCTTGAAGGAAAACTATATAACTTCCCTTTGCTACTATCAATAGACTGCTCCCTTAAAGGACAACTATTTAAAAGTAAAAATAAATGCTTAGACCACTCCCTCGAAGGATAGATAAGCCAAGATTTGTTCTTAAAGGGAAAAACAAATGAAAAAGTCTTCTCATATTGATCAGGTTTATACAACCTTAACCCATACAAAATCCCATTTTAGGCTTCTCGCATTGATCAGCTTACAAAAAAAGCTTTAAGTCATGGACTCGTCTATATTAGCTCTTAGGTCACCCAAAAAAGGGGCATATCATCCCTACTTTGTAGGTTATACTACCCATATATTTTCCCTCATTTTACCCTTTTTCCCCTCATAATCTTTCAAGGGACTATGAAGCTCACTTAATATAAGGTAAACATGATGCTTCTCTAACAAACAAAATGGTTCAAATATATAAGGCATGAAAGAGACTGATTTTTTTGAGCCTATTTATGTTTTGATTATAGTCTTTGCCAGTGCACGAGCATTATACCTCTTTATTTTCCCATCCAAATCACATGTCGATCTCTCTATTGAGATATATAAATTTAAAAAATAAAATGTCAAACCAACACTATCAAAGCCTACTCAATTTATTTTACACATACACAATCACAAATATGGAAAAATGCTGAAACAAACTAACATAACCAATTTATTTATTTTATGCATACACCATAAAAAATATGGAAAAATTCTAAAATAAACTAACATAACCAATTTATTCATTTTAAACATATATCATCAAAAAATATGGAAAAATGCTAAGATGAAACTAACCAACCAATTATGCATATACCATCACATATATGGGAAAGGCTAGTCTAACTCAACTAACATGATTAGCATTAACATAAAATTAACATAGCATAAAATTATCATCATCCATATCATCATAATAATCACATACACACATCTCAAAAACACAATAAATGAACATCTCATGTATATATATGTGTGTGTGTGTGTGTGAGTGATCAAAATACATGCTCATAACTACATCATCATAACATAATATATATATATATATATATATATATATATATATATATATATATATATATATATATCTCAAAATATACATCTTGCATCTTCAGATCTTAGGTTAGTATACATATAACAAATATAATAAAATATGGAAAACTCTGACACTCAAGGTCCTCGAGGCTCTCCACATGGTCATGAGGAAGCAGTGTCATCACCACTCTCCACCCATCTATGTCTGCATGAGCTAGAATCTTTGGCATGTGACATCGACCTCTCTTTCTCTCTAAACTTTGAATATCTTTAAATCTATGTAAAATCTCTAATCTCCCTCTCATAGTAGGTAATCTCATCTAGGGTAGTTAAATATCTCACCAGATATACAATCTATGGAGGTCCCATAGCACCTAATGATGTCCCAACATGTACTAGTCCCTATGGTGGTGGAGGAGGAGCAACCTAACCTACTAATCTCAAAATATCTCTCTCTATTGTCACTACAATCACTTGACCTTGTAAAACTATAACCTGGCCTTCTAGTGCTACAATTTGACCCTGCAACATCACCACCTACCCTTGTAAGGCTAATACCTATGCTAGGCTATATCTTTAGCTTTCACTACTACATCTTGAGCCTTTACCACTACATCCCTCTCTCTCACCAACCCTTATAAATCTAGTGGTGGCCTCCTACCTCCACTATGGGATGTAAACCTACCTACCAAGTTGTATACACCACTGTGCACCCTGGGTCTCCAACACCTAGACCTATTGGTAGCCCCTCAAAATATATCCCACCTATCTCTTGGGGTAATGGTAGGGGTGCCTCTATTTCATCCATCATATATCAAGGGAAGGCAAGTAGAATATCCTGAACTAGACCAATCTACCTCTTGAACCATGTCATGGGTACCATCTCCAACTCACCAACTCATCTACCCCTAACCCATAGTGAGCTCTACAAAGCAACAAGCTATTGTGCCTATCTTATAAAAATTGGGTATGTCAAATAGGGTCTCTAAAAAATATCAATAGGGATCAATCCCTCAATCATGCACTTATAATAGGTAATGTCCCAGACCATGGCATCCACTTGGGTTTGTGCCATGCCCTCTCTCCACCATCTAAAACCAACCCTAAAACTAGCTAGGATCATGGTAGGTAACTCTAATGGTCATGCCACCATGATGTGATCATATACACAATAGTGTAGTAGATGGCTAACACATAAATGGTATCACCATCATAGCCTCAGATCCCACAACTCTTTATATAACTATGCTAAAAATGCTAGACCCTAGGAAAAAATAGTCTATTATTCAACCATCTATGCAAGCACACCTATCAATGCAATTGGAAATCTACCACCATATACATTTGGTAATGCATACACCATGATCTTGGTAATCATTAGGATGTTTCTCCTCATCAACCATATAGAGTGGCTCATACATGAAATTCATTGAATGGTAGGTCACCTCACTAACATGTTCTCTATATAATGTGACCATGTGTATATCATGCTCTTCTCTCGAGCATGTGAAGATATCCTCACCCTAGAGTGGTAGCTATAAAATCCTATAAACATCCTCTTGAGTCACTGTCAACTCTCTAGTTGGTAGATGGATGGTGTTGGTGGTGTGATCCCACCTTTCAATCAATGCTATCATAAGGGGTACATCCTAGGTGACTCAATAATACCATCACACTCCTCTTAACCCCATGACTACCATATACTCCCACTTGTCTGGAGTGACATCCCTATTCATACATGTTAATAGCCTTGATAGATGATCTCATAATGTTAGCTCCATCCTCACCTACATCCATACACATAAGTCACATACCTTTTACTATACTCTATCACTACCTTTTTTCCCTTCTCTTTGGGAGAACTACATTGGTCTGAGGCCCTAAACTAGGCTATGTAGGAAGTACTCCATCAACATAGAGTCTTCTAAGGTTAGCTTGGCTATATACCCACCTTACTAACTACCCTACTCTTTTCTCTCTACCTTAGGCTTCCCTGCATCTCTCTCTCTACCCTAGGCTTCATTGCCTCTTCTCTCTCTCTCTACCCTAGGCTTATCTACCTATGACAACTCTAGGCCTCATGGCCTATATCCTTGACCTTTCACACAATGCCCTATATTTTAAGCCCTATACCTCTTTACCTATCTCAACTTACCTTTTTACCCATTTCCCCTAACACACCTTTTTACATATTTTTCCTAGGCTCTAAGAGAACTACATTGGCTTGAGGCCCTACATCAGGCTATGTAAGCAACACTTATTCAACCTGGGGTCTTCTAAGGCTAGCTCAGCTATTTTGCTAGTTGACTACTTCCACTAGAGATTCAAATTAACCTTTTCACCTCTTTTACTAGTTTTCCATAGTCACTGACATTGGCATTAATGCTAACATCAACACTTTCTAGGCCTAAGTACCAGTCGACATCAACAGGCACCTATTGACCTCGATGCTATGTCAACTGATGTTACTGGACCTCATCAATGTCGGTGACTAGTTTGGTTCTACGGTTGAATGACCCAAAACCCAAAATTACTAATTTAACCTAAAAACCTACCCACAAAACCCCTTAGCTTATCTTAAAACTATCAAACCCTATTTTTTACCCCTCTACTAACATTTTCTACACCCCCACCTCTCAATTAGCCTAAAAACTACAAATACCCAAATCAAATTTCAAACCAACTAGTAGAGACTCTTACCTCATCTATCCATCTCCTCTTGGCTAATATAGCTAGATCCTATGGTGGTGTACCTCCTACTGGGTCCTATCCTTGCTCTACCATCTTGGTCACTCTCATAGCTCTATTTTTTCTCTCTAATCACAAAGTTGTAAATAAGTTTGGTCAGCCACCAAAACCTCTTTTTTTAGGTTTGGTCAACCACTGACATTGACATTCTTGACCTAATATGTTGATGTTGGTGCTTATGCAAACTGACATTAGCAACATTTCCCTAGTTTGCTAACATCAACACTTTTTATTGTCGATATTAGTAATGTTACTGATGTCAACACCATTCCAATCATGTTTTCTCGAACATAACAACCCTAACTCTTCAGACTTTACCCATACACTGGGGAAACTAGAGATCACATATATCTCCCTAACCATGACAAATTCCATTGGAGATTATGAATATCTCCTCACTCATTGACCCTTTTACACCAACCTCACATTGCTTGTCTTAACCGCTTATGCTATTTAGCTATAGTTAGATATTATGCACATGCATGTATATTAGGTGTTTTGGATGGAAACTAAGCCCATTCTATCACCTTTAACCCTTTTATGCTTCTTAGGGGTATTTATTACCCCAAATACCTAGAAAACATCAACCATTAGAGCTATAAATATTATTGTTTTGACCTATCAGCTATCTCCTACAAGCTATGCTTTGGTTATTTTTATTTGAGTCCTCCTTAACCTTGTCTATTCTTTACTTTGTTGACTATAAATCATAGTAGTATATGCATATGAAGTGGTACTTAGTTCTTCACCACTCACCCAATTACCTTTTTATAAAACTGGTACCTGATTCTAGTTTCTCCTCTATTAATTCTCATTTTGAGGGGGGATACCTCATCCAATACTTGGAGCATCTAACTCCTATTTTCATCTTGTAAACTTGTCATTAAAAATTACAAGACAAAAAGGGGAAAATGTAGACACCAAAATTATGTCACACACATGTGCATAACTCCCTATGTCAAAACCCCTTTTTAGCCCATTTTTCAATAATAACAATTAGCTTCCCTAACCCATGCTTTTTACCCCTCACACATTTAATTAATTTAAAATACTTAATTAAGTTAATTAAAAAATCCCTATTGCCACCTTACTTGGCCACCTTACCCTATGACTAATTCTCACCTAATGAGTCATCTCAAGACCTGGTCCCCTCATCCTAACTACCTAAGACTTATTCTCACTTCCAAACTAAATTCTTAATTAACTACCTCCTTCTTAACCTCTTATTTTTACCATTTTTCAATGGGTTCCACACTTGGAATGAAGAAAAATAGAAAATAAGCTAAAAATAGTGAGGTTTACCTATTTTAGGGCCGTTAACATCAATCAACCCATTGTCGACATCGGTGGGATCACTGATGTTGATAATATAAGCCAAACTCCAACTTAAAATTTAGGTCAAAAAAAATCAAGAAAATTCATTCTTACTTGTATTCAAGCTCTCAACATTCTATTTTTGACATCTTGGCTTACTATCATCTTACGTAAGTCAATCACGTTCAAGAATTGAGCTCTTGAGGACCAACATCATCTACTTGTTCTATTTGTTTAGGAATTTAGGCTCAAACTCCCTGGTAAAGATCACCAATTTGGCACTTATCATTTAGTAACCATGGATAAGTACATCACTTATTATATAGGCCTTTTAAAACATTTATTATGCTATCACTTTATATCTAATGTGTATTACTTTACGTATTCCTAACTGAACCCCCGTGAGGGAGTTGCAAAGCTTCCTCACTTATTTTTCCTTAACCTGACACACCAAACCTCTAACTAGATCTACCCAAACCATACTCTCTCTCTCTCATAACTCTCCCCAACCTCCCAGACCTAATCAAAACCATTTCTTAGACTCAAAAAGCCTTCTACAAGCCCCTAAGTAATTATTGCCCCTACCATCCTTGATAGCCTAATCAACAACAATGAACTTCACCATCGACCTTAGTAGTATAATTGATATTTGTCACTCCCCTACTGACATTGGTGAATGTGGATTTCCTGACCTCTCGAAAACCTACCCACACAACTTATAAAATACAAATAAAGTACACCACCTACACCCTAACACTCTCTACTACACTTAGGTTGTGAATAATGGTAATATTATCTCTCTTTCACTCTCTCTTTACCTCTCTTTTAGTTATTTATTACTTTTTTATCTCTTAAAAGTGGACTATCATCTCTAAGGAAGTTTAACACTTCCTAGAACAAGCGCATAACTTAGTAACCCACTCATTTAACTACTAAAAAACGTCTTGTGGTAGTGCTTTCTTACTTTCAGGTAGTCCTCCCCAGCCAAAGAAGAGTGATCACAATGTCTAAATACGACACACAAACCAATCCAAGTTCATTATAATCACTTATCCTCATCATTCTTTTCTATTTTCTTGTAGACTTGAAATAGACAAAATTTAGCGAAACATTGTAAGCAATTTATCCATTATTTATTATGGCATTTTTGAATCTCTAAATGTAATAGAATGAGCACACTTAAATCAGCTATTTTCCTTTCAAGTTGAAACCCTCATCAGAACTGATTTTTATTCACGTGGAAAAGTTAAAAATGCAAGTTTGTTTATTTTTGTTACATAAGATCCATTGATTTATTTGTGAATTAATACATATGTTATCATTTCTAAATATATTCAAAATCCACAAAAAAAACAAGCATTTTCCTCTAATTTGTTTAAGTACCAAAATACTATTAAAATTTCTAGAACTAGCAAAGGCTCTTTATATGGAATAATTTACAATGACCAACTAAGTGAGATCTAGTCTACCAAGACTTGGTAGATATATACCTTGGATAGATTTTTTGGATATCTTTTTAGGAGAGGTTGGACAGTTAGTATCCCTCCTAAGTTGATGTACTAAACAACCTAACAATACAAAAAGTATTATTTCATTAATGTTGATAGTGAAATGTGATATAAATTGATCTACCAAAGTGTTTTATTATATTAATTATTTTTAGGGAGAATCATACAACTATCGTAAAGCATAATATTTGAGACTTCTCAAGAACAACTTGGTTAATTATTTGTCATAACATGTATAATAAAATCATTCTAAATGGAATGATAAAAAGTGTTGTTTAAGATCACCTTTACCTTCATATAGTAGATGTTTAGGAGCAAAAAACTTATAGGTAAATGATAAGATACTATCTTAGGGGATAATGGATTATGAATCTAGGCATGTGAATCCATAGAAATACTAGATTTAGATACACCTTGATTTAGCTCAACAAGCTAATATGTAGAGCTATAATAATTTGATTAATGGAACATGTATTAGGTGATATTTTATATGTAATATGCATATTAATTATATGAGGGGTAAAGGTTACCTATGGAGGAATATTTATGGAAATTTATTGGAAGATATATGTTGCTCCCCTTTTTAAGGTTGATTTCACATATGTCACTAGAGGTTTAGATATAAGAATAGTAAAAATAGTATAATTATGAACACCTAAAGTGGAAGTAATAACATGGAAGGATGGGTTGATATATTATTCCCCAAATGTAGTAACTTGAGCTAAATTTTATAGTTTGTATCTTACAATATATAACATTTCATCAATCTTTGTCATCCATCACATCAATTTAATTCATATTCATATTCATATTCATATTCATATTCATATTCATATTCATATTCATATTCATATTCATATTCATATTCATATTCATATTCATATTCATATTATTATTATTATTATTATTATTATTATTATTATTATTATTATCATTATCAATATTTACTAGAATTACATCAATACAGTGTGTATTATGTATTTTATAATCCATATTAGGAGGAATGAAGGAGGTCATACACACCCTTTATCATCTAGTGGTAACAAGAGGGAGATTAGATTGGATATTGAAATAATATGATTTGAGGGAATCTTGGGATTTTAAATCATTAAATTTATCCTTATTAATATTCTTAGATTTGATCCAATTGTTTTCATGATTTGAATTAAACACACTATCCAAGTAGAATAATATGAAAAGATTACCTTCATGAATTGTGTTAAAAATTAAATACAATATTTATTCATTATAGCCATGGTTATTACGTCTTATTATGGAATGAATATAAATTATGTCTAAAAATAAAACCCTAAGGCTAAAATTTGAAACCCTATAAGAATAAAAACTTTAAGGGAAACATGGGGTTTGACATAGTTTGGTCAGTGTATGGGTTCACCAATACATTCTACCCTAATTTAGTTTTGGAAACCCTAATATAAGAGAAAATAGTATAATAATTTATATTTATAGATATAACATTCATGCATACATATAAATGTAAAATACTAAAACTAATTGTAATGATTTGAGTGGCATTTTCTAAATATAGTATGTATAATAAAGCAAAAAAATAACTTTTCTAGTTGATTATCTAACTATGACTATATTATTATAGTGGAAAATAGAATTAAGAAAACATGTGATTCATAAAGTTTAGGGGCTTTTTTTAATGTCTGTGTAGGGTCGATGCTACTGGATTTGGGTTAATATCAACTATAGATAGTGACATTTGTTGATCGGTAATGAATTATACTAGAATATGCATATGTGAAGATATAGTCACCTTTTCCAATATATAAATTTTGTATGTGTGATTCCAAATCTAGATGATGTGTATAGATCTAAACATAAACCTCATTTATCTTAAAATCCTAGGTGTTCTTGTGAAGGCTATAAACTTGAAAAAACTTAAAAAAGTGTAATGTGTTGAATTGACCCCAATCACCCTTGTTTGATGATTGACCACTACCTATGTATTTGTTTAATCACCTAAAAGTGGTATCTAAGTGCTAAGAGTGATACTTTAAACTACCTATGTCTATATTAGCTCTATATCTAACCTAGAACCTATTATCACACTTTTCTAGCCTTTATGTGAGACATAGGTGTCCCTAGTTAGCACAAATGCAATTTTAGACCCTCATTTCTTGATCTTGGCCCTTTGTGCCTATAATTATTCCATTTACACATTAGTGACACATTAAGGACACTATATCCATGTGGTGCTAGTGTCCCAAAAATGACACCTATGTCCTTTACCCTATCTTTCTTGACTGAATGTATTTTCAAAGGTAAAACCCTCCTAAGGTCAGCCAAAGCATCTTTTATTATCTACACAAGCTAAAAGACACTACAAATACATGAATTTTAGACCTCTATCCACTAGACAGGAATTATATTCAAAATACATACTGAAACACAAAACAAATTGAAAAAATCAAGGTTATTAATCTCTATTCTACCCTATTTATGCATACTATTTCTATCGCTAATTCGCTTTCTACATTCAAAAGATGAATAAAGAAACTAAGGAAATGGACAAGGCTAGAAGTACCTGGATAAAGATTGCGCATCGTAATCCAGATGCTTGTGAGCACCCCTCTTTGGCTGTGGAGGAATGACACCTGCAAAGAAAAGGAACTTGGACAAGAAAATGTTAGATGGATAGGCAGTGGGTTGCCAAGCGAAAGCTTGTTCCCGAAAGTGTGAAAACTTCCTCAAAGGAGGTCAACCCACTGATAACAGACAGATAAAAGACCAAGGAAATACAGAGTGCTAGAATACAGAAGTGATTAACAAATTAAAAAGGAAAGAAAAGATAAATGATTACCGGAAAGGAGCTGTCGGGCTGATGACAGTCGCCGAGGTCGGAAATGTTGCCGACATCGATTATCTGTTATGCTGACGTCGATTATCCTATCGACGTCGGTTGGGGAAGTGACCGGCGTCGGTCGGGGTGGTGGCCTGTGGTCGGGTCTGGTCAGGGTCTGGTCTGTGGACAGGTCTGAGACAGAGTTTATGGACGCACTTGAATGGTTTGGAGAATGGTCGGGGTCTGGTTGGGTGCCCTGTGCAGGGTCTTTTGTTGGCAGGAGGGACGAGGAAGTTGTCTGGGACTAGATTAAAAGGGGGATAGGAAAGAGGAAGATGGACAGGGGACAGGTTCAGAGAAGGCTTTTTAGCCTCTCAGGGGAAGGACACAGCAAGTAGAAGATAGTAGATAGGATAGATAACTGAAACTAAATGAAAGAATGCAATAAAATAATGAAATTGCTTACCTTTTGGCTTGCTAACTGAAGAACAGAGGAGCTATTGTTGGAGCCATAGAAGACTTGTTGCAAGAGGAAAATCCCTGATCTAGAGTCCCTGCCCCTGTTGCTGCTGTTGCACGAGGTCCAGAGAGAAGAGAGTCGAATGCCAAAGCACCGAGAGGATTCTGTTTGCGAGCTCAAGGGTTCAAGGGCTGCAATGGATGCAGAAAGGGGTCTTGAAGGCTGCCGACACTGGCAATTTTGTCGACGTCAGCCGAAGGGTCACCGACGTCAGCAGTGGCAGAATGGGGATAGAGACTAAAAATAGCCTCTGCCCATTCTTGCATGCCGCCGGGCGAGGGATTGTGGGAAGAACGGTCATGAGGATGCTTAAATGGGCGTGGGAGGAAGATAATGAGAAGATTTGGCATAATAAAGGCTAAGAGGAAGGTGGAGGGATTCAAGGGAGGATCCAAGGTGGCAAGGGTGAGGTGGAAAGGGGGCCACTTAATTAAAATATTTAAGTTATTTTAATCAAATGAATGGAGAGGACTAAGGCCAAGGGTTAGGATATGGGTTTGAGGCAGACAAGGGGGAGAACCAAGGTGCAGACACATTTGGGGTGTCTACATTTGCCCCTTTTTGTCTTGTTGGTTGTCCTTGATGAACTGCAAGACAAAAACAGGAGTTGGTTGCCCCAGGAAAAGGATGAGGTGTTCCCCCCTCAAAGCGATAGTTGGAGAAGGGAACCGAAGATCGAGTGTCGATTTGACAGAGAAATGGATAGAAGAGAGTGAGTGAAAATGCTGCAATAGTCATGATTGCGCGTAGTCCACTTCACAGGAGGGTCGGGTCAAATTGTCGCATGTCGAGGGTCAAGGAGTGCCAAAATTGAAGTAACCGGGCCCCAGCATTTAGTCGTCTGCTGATCGGGTCACTCAATCTAAGCTGAAGCTCCAAATGGTCATCATGTTCCAGGTATCCCAGGCTCAGGAAGTGCTCCTAGAGACACAAAAAAGTCATAGGTAGTGCGGATCAACTGGCTTATGATCCTATACTTGTGAAGGGTCAAAAATAGGGTCTGCGGACAATTTTGCTAACCAACCGTGAGGTAGTATAAACGCAAAAACAACCAAGGCAACATTGGCTTGGAAGTATTCGAAGGTCGAAGGAGATACACATGATCTCTAATGGTCATGGGTCAAGGGGATGGATGGACGAAAGGATGTGGCCGAGCTAACCTCAGAAAACGTCATGTGATCTGAGTGATGCCTACATAGCCCCTGTCGTTAGGGGCCTCAGGCCAATGTAGTTCTCTCTAAAAGGGAGGAAGGGTCAAAGAGATTGATTGGTCTTGGTCAAAGTTGGTGGAGTTGGTCGTGGTCAAGGTCAAGGTTGCAAAAGAGAAGGTTTGTCCATCAAAGAGACGAACAAACGGGGGTGGTCGAGCTAACCTCAGAGGATGTGGTATCTGAGTGCTGCCTACATAGCCCTGGTTATAGGGCCTCAGACCAATGTAGTTCGGACAAAAGGTCTGATTGATCAATGATCGGATGTGGTCAAGTGTCAAAATGATGAGGGTAAGATGATGCTACTGATGTCATATTGGTCGAGAGGCTTTCATCCCTAGCAAGTTTCCACAGTCGTGATGGATGTATGCTAAAAATGAATGGAAGTCTATTTATGCTTCAGCAAGTATTGGTTTATGCTTAACATAAATTGGGTCTGGTCGGTAGTTTCTATGTGTATTGGTGTCCATAGAAACTATGTGAAATGGACTAGGATGATGTCAGTTGAAAATGATAAAAATGGCTTGGTTTGAGATGAGTCGACAATTGATGTGGTTAAATGTGACCAAAGTGTAGAGAAAAGATGAAAGGCAAATGGCTCTTTCATTGACAAGGACCAGAAAGGAAGCATAGATAGGGGTTATCAGAACCAAAGCCCCATTCATGCATTACGTCGTTGACCAGTGTGGTGTTAGAACGGTAATCGAATCACTTTGACATTAAAGTGAGCTCGAAGTCCCCTGAGCAGGTGATAGGAGGTGGATAGGGTAACCCAGGTTAAGAGTAGGAATAAGCTTGCCCCTTTTTATAGGAGACCCTGAGATAACTACAAGCCAAGTCCATGACCCTTTTTTTTTTTTGGTGCAGGCTGATCGATGCGGGAAGCCTACATAGGGATGTCTTTTAATTTAGTGGTCATGTTGCGAAGCTGATCAATGCGGGAAGCTTCTAATAAAGGTTGCTGTTTGTAGCAAGATTTAGTCATAGCCATCCTTCGAGGGAGTGGTCTATATTTTTGCTTTATAATGTTTGAATAGCTGTCCTTCGAGGGATTAGTATATTAGCTATAGCAATGATAGTACAGCTATCCTTCGAGGGATCAGTCTGTCTTTTTGAATTTGATTTTGTGACCTTGGATATGTTTTGACATTTTTATTTTTTTTTATTTTTTTTTGAGTCATGGACAAGACTGTAGAAGTTCAAGGACTCCCTTTTATTAGGACAAAGCATCCATGCGTCATAAAAGGGTTGGAGAGGACTTGTTAAAGGGGAATAGGGTTGAAAGGAATGAGGATCAAGAGGATCAGGATTGCTCAAGGGATGAGCTCAAGTTACGTGTCAAGTAGACGAGTACTCGACTAATAGAAGAATGGTCGAAGATGCAAGGCATTAAGAGGCTCAGGTTCTGGCCGTCCGTCGAGGGAGGACAGACGATAAGTCCCTGACCCATACTTGTGCGTGATGATAAAAGGTCCAAGCCAATTGGGGGTGAATTTGCCTCGTTTACTTCGCTCCATATTGGTCACGTGCTGATTCTCTTTGAGGACGAGGTCTCTGATGTTGAAATCTCATTCTCGTAGATTTTTGTCATAGGCCCGCTTTATGCGACTTTGGTAGACATGGAGATGATTGAGGGCAGCAAGACGACGCTCGTTGAGTAACTCAAGTTGAGCTAAGCGATCTTGACGAAAGTCATCGTTGGAGAGAATGTCATGCAGGGAGATGCAGAGAGACGGGATCTGTACTTCAAGATGTAAGACAGCCTCTGTTTCGTACACGAGGGAGAAGGGAGTAGCACCCGTAGAGGTTCGGATGCTAGTGCGGTAGGCCCACAAAGCGAAGGGAATATGAATGTGCCAATCCCTTCCTGTATCGTTGACCACCTTCATGAGAATTTTAGTCAGAATTTTGTTGGAAGCCTCAGCCTGCCCATTTGCTTGTGGGTAGTAAGGCAAAGAAAAGCTGAGTTTGATGCCAAATGAGTCGCATAGTTTTTGGACAGTCTTGTTTTTGAAGGATTTGCCGTTGTCGGTGATGATTTTGTGAGGGACACCGAATGACAGATGATGTGGCTACTGATGAAGTCGACAATTTTGTCAGCTTTTGTGGAGACAAGAGGAATGGCTTCCACCCACTTGGTGAAATACTCAGTGGCAGTGATAATGGACTGATGACGAAGGGATGAGTGAGGGTTGATCTCACCGATGAGATCCAAGCCCCACTGAGAGAAAGGCCAAAAATCTTGAGCGACTTGCAAGGCGTGGCTGGGGAGATGAAGCAGGTTAGAGTGTTGTTGACACTTGATTCAACGTCGAACATAGTCGCTACAGTCTTGATGAAGGGTGGGCCAATAATAACCCAGGCGAAGGATGCGCTTGGCAACCGAGTTTCCACTGAAGTGTCCACCACAAATCCCATCGTGGACTTGCTTTATGGCTTGAGAAGCTTCAGTGGGGGTTAGACAGCGAAGGAGGAGGCCGTCGAAGCCTCGCTTATAGAGAAGACATCCTAGCATGGTATAGCGAGTTGTGCGCTTGATGAAAGCTCACCGTGCATTGCTAGAGAGGTTGGGAGGAGTGACAGAAAGAGACAAGTAGTCCACAAGTTGCTTATACCAGTCACCTCGTGGGCTAGGATTGATAGTGCTGATATGGTTGATGTGAGGAGAGATGTATGAAGGCAAAGGTACGCGATGCACTGTGACAAAAAGGCGGGATGATGATGAAGACAGGATATGCGAAGCAAGAGAAGCCATGGTGTCAACAAACTTGTTCGTAGAGCGTGGAACAGTCTGCAAGAGATAATGGTCGAAAGATGCCAAAAAAAGGTCAGCACAATTTTTATACCTCTACAAAACTTCATTTTTACAGAGGTATGAATCGTTAACTTGATTAACGATGAGCTGCGAGTCACCGAAGATGTTGATAGACTTGATGTGGAGGGAAAGGGCAGTTTGAAGTCCCAAAATTAGGGCCTCATATTCGGCCATATTATTGGTACAATCAAAGTCAAGCTTAAAAGATAGAGGCATGGGCTCCCCTTCGAGTGGGATGAGGATGACCCCCGCACCCCCATCGAGTTGACATTTGGAGCCGTCAAAGAACATGGTTATTTGGTAGACGGTGTCATCGGTGGAAAGTGTGGCGATAGACTCGTTAGGGAACTCACAGTGTGAAAGTTGCTTGTCGGGAAGAGGGGCATTTGCCAGTTGGTCAGCGATGGTTTGCCCCTTGATAGATTTCTGCTAGATGAATTCGAGGTCAAACTCAGCAAGCAGCATGAGCCACCGAGCCATACGTTGATTCTGATATGGATTGGAGTGCATGTACTTGAGAGGGTCGGTGTGAGTGACGACAAAGGTTTTGTGGTTGAGAAGATAGTGGCGGAGCTTGGTGGTGGAAAAGACTAATGCCAAACAGAGTTTCTCAGTATGAGTATACCGAGTTTCATAGTCGACCAGTGTTTGGCTGATGTAGTAAACTGCTTGTTCACGATGATGCTCATCTCGGTGCATGATCATGGCACCTAACGAATGGTTGGTGGCAGAGATATAAAGGTAGAAGGGTTGGTCATCTTTAGGTGGAATGAGGACTGGTGGAGAGACCAGATAGCTTTTGAGGGCTTCAAAAGCCTCTTGACAGTCCTCATCCCATTTAAAGGAGACGTCCTTCTTAAGGAGGTGATGAAAAGGTTGGCAGCGGTCTGAAAGCTGCGAGATGAAATGGCGAATGGACTGGAGCTTCCCTTGTAGACTGTGAAGCTGCTTGAGATTGGTCGGGGGTGGCATTTCGAGGATAGCACAGATCTTGGCAGGATCTATCTTGATACCACGGAAGGAAATGATGAAGTCGAGAAGCTTGCCTGAGAGGACCCCAAAGACACACTTCTTGGGGTTAAGGCGGACATTGTATTGCAGAAGGCAAGAGAAGATGATTGTGAGAATGGTCAAGTGGTCGTGGCGAAGTTTGGACTTGCCGAGAAGGTCATCCACATAGTCCTCCATGATTTTGTGGAGGAGATCGTGGAAAATGTAGGTCATGGCACGCTGATATGTGGCACCAGCATTTTTCAAGCTGAAAGGCATGACTCGATAGCAGAAAGTCCCCCATGGGGTGATAAAGGTAGTCTTGTGCTGATCTTTTGGTGTGATCAGGATTTGATTGTATCCTGAAAACCCGTCCATGAGAGATAGCATTTCATGGCCAACCGTGAGATCAACAAGCTGGTCAATGTTAGGAAGAGGGAAGTCGTCTTTGGGATAGGCTAGGTTAAGGTCGCGATAGTCTGTGCAGATCTGAATCCCCCCAGTTGTCTTAGTAACTGGGACGATGTTAGAGATCCACTGTGGGTAATTGATGGGTTGGATGAAGGAGACAAAAAGAAGGTGCTGAAGCTCCTCTTTGACAACGAGCGCAACGCGAGGATGCATCTTTCAAAGCTTTTGCCTAACAGGCTTAGCCTCTAGTTTGGTGACAATGTTATGGGTAGCAATGGTGGGGTCGATGCCAGGCATGTCACTGTAAGTCCAGGCAAAGGCCTTGCTATGGTTGGAAAGGAATTGGGCATAGTCAAGCTGCTCCTGAGCATCTAAAGATTGGCCAATCTTTAAGACGTGAGGAACATCAGAAGAAGAAGGGAGGTTGATGTCAATGGTGGATTCATTTAACATAACCTGGGTCTCGAAAGGGAGGGAACGCTGGATGAAAGAGTCATCGGCACCCATGTAGAAAAGGATGGCGTCATCGTCAACGCAGTGGACAGTGTGAATGGTTGCCGACTCATTCTCTACCATGCTAGGAAAAATGAGAGGGAGAGACCTGGACACCCCATTGAGCTGATAGGTCAGGGGTTCTAGGCGAATGGTGTTTATGGAAAAAAAAAACTAGGAGGGATGGAAACCACCGACTCCGTAGGTGACGAAGGAGAGATGGGTGAGTTTAGAGGAGATTGGTCAATGGTTGGCTCAGGACAAAAGTCAGAAGGAGCCTGAGTGGGGTCATGATATCCCAGGCCATACCGTTTCTTGGCATCGTGATCATTGAGTGGCTCGATGGGCTGATGGGAGCCCTGCTCATAACGTCCAAAACCAAAACCCTTCCATGCACACCTGTGAAGGTAAGTGTGTGCAAAGGCGGGGTTGCCAAGAAATGAGAAATCAGATGTGAAAGGTTGGGGTGAAGAGAGGGAATTGCCATTGGTAGGAGCTTGATTGAGCCCCCATAGACAAAGTTGGTTCGAAAGTGAGGAGGACCATAAGGCACGACCATCCCGATCCGATGGTCGTAATTAGGACTGAGGTGAAGGCGTCCATACTCTTGCAGAGTTTGGAACATGTCTAGGGTCAACAAGCGATATTCCCCAAGTGATAGTCGTTGGAAGATGTCTTCCATGGGGTCTTTGGTTGACGCTTGAAGAGGAGGGGTGAGGGTGACCGCTGATTGCGAACTGGTCGAAGCTTTCACAGATGGAGGCAGTGCCGGAGTTGATGGCTTGATGGGAATGAGAACATCGTTGGGACGGTAGGTTGTGTTGCAAGTCTTAAAGGGTGAAGGGTCAGTGGGAATGGTGTGGACTTGCCCATCATTCTCAAACTTCACACAACGGTGCAGGGTGGAGGGTATACAGGCCATGGCACGGATCCAAGGTCAGCCCAGTAGAAGGTTGTATTAAAACTCTCCTTCGATGATATAGAAGAGCTCCGGGACTGTGCGTGGACCAACGCGAATGTGAAGGATGACTGTGCCAATGGTCGTGGCAGTGGTGTCATTGAAAGAGCATAAGATTGCGTCAATTTTGGAGATGCAATTCTTGGGAAGAGCCAGCTGATCAAAGGCATGGGTAGAGATAATGTTGATGCTAGCGCCGTCATCGATCATAACGCGTTTAATGCGTGTCCAATCAACATAGGCAGTGATGAAGAGGGCGGCATCCTGATCTTTTGTGTTAGATGTGGGAATCTCAGAATCACTGAATGTGATGGAGGCGACAGGAGATAAAGAATGGACGAGGGCAGCGAGTGGTTGGGGGTCCTCGGGTTGGACCTCCGCTGCCTGTAAGGCTTGGATGATGGCTTGTCAGTGCTGAGGCGAGGTTTGGATAAGGTCATAAAGAGACATCTTTACAGGTGTCTGGTGAAGCTGCTTCAGCATGGAGTCATGAATTGGCCCAAAACAGGAAGATGAAGAAGGTTGGAATGCGCCAAAGATAGAAATTTTAGGCTTAGACGCAAGAGGTGGCTTGACGAAGGGATAGGTCCAAGGAATGGCAGCTTTTTCTTTTGCCTTGTCCTTTTGCGACCTAGTGGTTATACGAATAGCATTGATTTCAAAAATGGGAGGTGAAGAAGGGGTCATGTTTTGCTGGTGAGATGTTGACATGGTTGAAGAGGTTAGGTGGGAAGGGGTCGGGGTCTGGTCAAGAGTGTCCTCAAGGAGAAGAGTGTCTTTCTCCATATGGCGGCGGATGACGGCCTTGAGGGCACATCAAGTCTCGGTATCGTGTCCTGGCATACGATGACATAAGCAAATTTTCATGTCGTCAAACCAGGAGGGCTTAGACCCGAGAGGTTGGAAAGGTCGGATGGGTGGAAGGGTTATGTTGGAGGTCTGCAGAAGTCAGTGCAATATCAATGAGTATGAGCCCACTAAAGGGTCCACGCTAGTTGATATGCGTGAGGTTGGTGACTTTTGCTTAGGCGAGGCTGGAAGAGGTTTCTGTACCACCTTATGGGTTGTGGTGCGGTGACAGACGGAGATGGCTCTTTCTTGGTGATTGGTACCACCTTTTTGGGAGAGGGACAGCTGGAGGTAGGCAGAGGAAGCAAAGGGGGCAATGAGTTTTGATTGGAGGCCAGAGTGGGAAGGATGCTAGCCAAGGTCGAAGGATGGGGGCCCAAAATGGATGGCAATGGTGACAGGGAAGGAGGCGTTCACTTCTGTGGTCTGGCAGTCTTCTTTGACTTGGTTGGAAGACTACTACTGGTCGAGGTCTAGTCTAGGTCCACCTTCACTTGCGGGTGAGTGAGGGTGGAGACAGGATGAACACCAAGTGATTTGATGGGCTTAGACGAGAAGATGCAGGTTTCGGTTTTGATGGGTTTGGTTAAGGTTTGAGAGTCTGGTCTTTGTCAAGAGTCTGACGAGATTCTGCCTTGGGAGGACTAGTAGCATGTGATGAGAGGGCGCGGGTATGTTGGAGGGCTTTAAGACGCTCCCACAACACCTGAGGCATCACTTTTCTCGGAGGGAGAAATTTGATTTTCTCCACTAACCGAGAAAATGGCTGAGAAGAAGATGTTGATGGTTGCGAGGTTGAAGACAAGATGGGTGTAGTGGTCTTAGATGCATGGTATGGTGAAGACAAGACAAATTTAGATGAAGATGAAGGGGAGACAGGTTTTTCCCCGGGTGGAGAAGAAACTGGGGAGCGAGGCTCCTCCAGCGGGTAAAGGGCAGGGATGATGGTGCCCTCCACTTGTGGCTGAGGAGTAGGAAGGGTCGGGTCCTCCATAGGTAGTAGAAAGGAGGATGGCGAGACCGGTGGTGCTGGTAAAGCTGAGGCATCCTCCAAGATGAGAGAGGTCAATGGAGAACTAGCTGGGGAAAGAGGTTCGTCCACATGTGACGGACTGATTGATGGCCTAACCGCTTGAGGTTGATTGGGGACGAAGGGAGAGACCGTATTGACTGTTCGAATGTTATGCTCATGATTGTCATCAATTAAGGTCTGGACATTGTTTTGAGTTGGCGGATGATTGGGAAAAGGTTGTTTGAAGATGTCAATGGCTTGATTAGGAGGTGTATTTGGATTGTCTAAGATGAGGTCCCCCTTTTCAAGCATATCTTGGATTATGTTCTTAAAAGTTTTGCAGTTTTCCGTGTCATGTCCCTTAACACAGTGGAAGCTGCAGAAGTCATGCTCCCTATACCACGCGGGGATGGCGCGTGAGGGATCGAATTGTGGAGGAGGTCGGGCTTGAGGGAGATTGAGGGCCCCCTGTTTAACAAGCTTTTCCAGCACAGACGCATATGATTCTCTGAGAGGAGTATATCATCGTTGTACGTATCTTTGCTGGAATTGGCGAGTGACGCTCTGAGATGTGGATGGCTCAGGCTGATTGGTCGAAGAAGATGAAGGTCTAACAACCACGGCATTAGCTAAAGCCTTGGATTTAGAATTAGATGATGATGGCTTAGCAGAAGAAGAGTCATTGGTCTTAGAGCTGGGGTTCTTGCTCTGCAACTTGACTTTATTCTCCTCGATGGCACGCAACTCAAGCTTGCGAGCCATCGTGAAGGCCTCGTCAAAAGTGTGGAAGGTTTGAACCCTCAGGGTGGAAGAAATATGTCTGGCACAGGCTTGGGAAAAGAGTTCAATAAGCTCAGCCTGGGGTAAGGAAAAGGAGAGTTGATTGATGAGGCCTCTCCATTGAGCAATGAAGTCGGATATGGACTCGTCCTCGAATTGCTAGATAGAATAGAGGTCTGTGATCGAGACCTTGTTGGTTATGTTGATGGAAAAGTGATTGAGGAAGAGCTGGGCCAATTGTGTGAATGAGAAGAGAGAATGGCTGGGAAGGGAGCTGTACCAGTCGAGCGCAGCACTCGAGAGAGACATAGGAAACGTGCGTAAGAGTAACGCATCATCATAGCCAATGAGGTAACAGGCATGTCTGAATGCCCGCAAGTGTTGCTGTGGGTCTTCCTTGCTTTGAAAGCGAGAAAACTTAGGAAGCTCCCACTAGCTAGGATATGGTCTAATTGGAACAGAAGGATGAATGGGCTCGTTGCAGATTTGCTCGTATGAGAGAGCATTGCGTGAGCCTGAAATAGAGGTCTCTAGACTGGTCATCTTGTCCATCAGCATTTTGATGATGTATGCTGACGGATTGACGGGTGGCGCGCCCCCTAAGTTGTAGGGTGCTTGGAAGAGGCTAGGGGAGGCATATGACGTAGTCGGTTGTCCCTGTAAAGGTGCAATGTAGGGGTAACTAGTCGTAGGGATAGATGAAGAGGCTAAAGGTGGTTGGGTAGAAGGCATATCTAGGCCCGATGTTGCCACGAGAGGTTGGACTGTGGTAACGGGGGCCAATGGATAAGAAGCCACCCTGGTGTTGATAGGGGCCAGGGTAGGCGGAATAGAGACGATAAGGTTTTGAAAAGGAGTGGATAGCGGTTGAGCGGGTTGAGGTTGACAGGGGGCTGAAACCCCAGTGGAAGTGGGCCTAATGATAGAGGGAGAGGCCACACCTGGAGGATTGGTCAAAGTCTGGTCAGCAGTCGAAGTGATGGCTTGAGTGTCCAAAGGTTGAACTACAGATGCTGTCAATACAGCCATAGTTGCGGCAAGGGAGGTTGGCATTCTGTAGATCGGATTTCCCAAGGAGTCTCGTGTTCGGCTATGCGCGAGATAGTGTTGCAAGGCCTTGACGTTGAGGTCCAGGAATCACTCAAAATCTTGGTCCCCTTCTTGGACAATAGGAGTCTGTGGCAGGGTTGGACGAACAGGAGTTCTTTCGGTCTCCGATTTGAACTCCATTGTAGGCTTGGTCACGGACGGGGTAGACGGAAGTGGTTGACAGCTAGCGTGGTTGACAAGAACCTTGGCTTGGCTATGAGTCAAAACCATGCAAGGCAAAGAAGGTTCAGGTTTCAGGAACTGTGTTGTTCAGTTTCAGAAAACCAGGATGGAGTCTTTGACAGAGAAGGGACAGGCTTTAGGCTGTTGGTTTTGAAAAAAAAGGATAGTGACAGAGACCGACGTCAGTTGAAAAACTGATGTCAGTAAGAAATATGGCCGACGTCGGTCAGATAACTGATGCCGGTAATAGGGGAAAGTCGACGTCGGTGAAAGAACCGATGCTGGTGACTGTGTTTTCCAGAGAACCAAAAGATTTGAAGATTCTTGGAAAAATAATGAAGAAAGCGTCCTCACTCACTCAAACAAACAGATGAGAAGAGGAAAACAGAGAGAGACAGACAAGCCTAAGCGATAAATCCTAAGAATTAACTTTAGAAGCTGTGGCTTATGCCTTAGATGAATGTTTGGGGAGATTGGCTGTTAAGAAGGTCCTAGAAGAAGTAGTCTAGAGCTGGTTTCGGGTCTTGTTTTAGGTGCTCAAAAATCTGTGTTAGGGTCTGGTACGTGGCCTGGTGCTAAGGAGCAAGCTCCCCTCACTTCACGATTCCAGTGGTTAGCTGGTCTCGCTTAGCCAAGATATACCTCGCCTAGAGTTTATCCTCCGCCAGAGAATGGAGTGGGCTTCCCCCTTGGTGATGAAATCCAAGTAGGGTCACCGGGACAGGTAAGGTATCCGCTGGGGGATGAAATCCCAGTCGGGCCTTGTCTCAAGTAAGTTTTATGTTCATTTAAGTGCATGTGGTTTGGTAGTGTAACATCAAGTGTCTACGATTTATTCAATATGCGTTTAAGTTACTAGATGTGGACTAAGAAGATGCAAGCACAAGCAGAAATGAATGCAAAGTGTTTTAATGCCCAAGTCGAAATGTGATGTTTGTTATGAAGACAAGTTTGAAAAAGGGTTGAGAGTATGACGTTGGACTAGTCTAGAATGTGCAAGAAAGAAAAGAAAGATTCTTTTTAATTCCTGCTTATAGTGTCATTGAGAAGAAAAGAAGGAGGAGAAAAGGTAAGAACCTAATGCTCCTAAATGAATGAAGAAGAAAAGGAACCCAGGAGGAACCTAGGGTCCCACTGGGCGTGCCAGAATGTTTCTATCGCTAATTCGCTTTCTACATTCAAAAGATGAATAAAGAAACTAAGGAAATAGACAAGGCTAGAAGTACCTGGATAAAGATTGCGCACCGTAATCCAGACGCTTGTGAGCACCCCTCTTTGGCTGTGGAGGAATGACACCTGCAAAGAAAAGGAACTTGGACATGAAAATGTTAGATGGATAGGCAGTGGGTTGCCAAGTGAAAGCTTGTTCCCGAAAGTGTGAAAACTTCCTCAAGGGAGGTCAACCCACTGATAACAGACAGATAAAAGACCAAGGAAATAGAAAGTGCCAGAATACAGAAGTGATAAACAAATTAGAAAGGAAAGAAAAGACAAATGATTACCGGAAAGGAGCTGTCGGGCTGATGACAGTCGCCGAGGTCAGAAATGTTGTCGGCATCAGTTATCTGTTATGCCGACATCGGTTATCCTGCCGACGTCAGTTGGGGAAGTGACCGGCGTCGGTCGGGGTAGTGGCCTGTGGTCGGGTCTGGTCAGGGTCTGGTCCATGGACGGGTCTGAGACAGAGTTTATGGACACAATTGAATGGTTTGGAGAATGGTCGGGGTCTGGTTGGGTGCCCTGTGCAGGGTCTTTTGTTGGCAGGAGGGATGAGGAAGTTGTCTGGGACTAGATTAAAAGGGGGACAGGAAAGAGGAAGATGGACAGGGGACAGGTTCAGAGAAGGCTTTTTAGCCTCTCAGGGGAAGGACACAGCAAGTAGAAGATAGTAGATAGGATAGATAACTGAAACTAAATGAAAGAATGAAATAAAATAATAAAATTTCTTACCTTTTGGCTTGCTGACTGAAGAACGGAGGAGCTGTTGTTGGAGCCACAGAAGACTTGTTGCAAGAGGAAAATCCCTGATCTAGAGTCCCTGCCCCTGTTGCTGCTGTTGCACGAGGTCCAGAGAGAAGAGAGTCGAATGCCAAAGCGCCGAGAGGATTCTGTTTGCGAGCTCAAGGGTCCAGGGGCTGCAACGGATGTAGAAAGGGGTCTTGAAGGCTGCCGACGTCGGCAGTTTCACCGACATCGGCCGAAGGGTCATCGACGTCGGCAGTGGCAGAATGGGGACAGAGACTAAAAATAGCCTCTACCCATTCTTGCACGCCACCGGGCGAGGGATTGTGGGAAGAACGGTCATGAGGATGCTTAAATGGGCGTGGGAGGAAGATAATGAGAAGATTTGGCATAATAAAGGCTAAGAGGAAGGTGGAGGGATTCAAGGGAGGATCCAAGGTGGCAAGGGTGAGGTGGAAAGGGGGCCACTTAATTAAAATATTTAAGTTATTTTAATCAAATGAATGGAGAGGACTAAGGCCAAGGGTTAGGATATGGGTTTGAGGTAGACAAGGGGGAGAACTAAGGTGCAGACACATTTGCGGTGTCTACACATACTACCATTCATAATAGCCCTAAGCTCAGATTTTCCAAATTTCCAATCTTAATCACATTCAAGGAACTCAAGGTCATGATAATTATATAATTATATGCACTTGCACTATCACTTAGGTTGGAAGAACTACATCAGGCTTGATCTATCCTCAAAGTATTGGTATGTAGGAAACTCTCTTCACAACAAGGTGTTGAGGATGTCCAACCTATCATACTAATGAACACATTTTTTAGCTCATGCCTTACTTGAAAGGAATATTAGGGTTTCTATCATAAATGATCTATTATAGGCATAATATAGAGTTTCATAATTCATGCACGTAGGAACAAAACCTAGAAACACATATGTAAGTGGACCTAGAAGTTCAAAGCAATCCTACATAGAGGACATTAGAGGCATTATTAGGACACCAAAGCCATGTGGTACCTTTTTCAAAATGTGGCACTAATATCTATGAGGGATTATGATATAGGGATCCAATTTATGACACTCAAACTTGTTCGTATCTTAATTTATAACACTCAGATTATCTGTACAAGGTGTGTTTTATATAAATATTTATTTGCACATATTTATAACTATTTTTATAAAGTCAAAGCTAGTCAAAAATTGTAAAAACAAAATATTGGTTATTTTATGCATATTATTTCACTGATTTAGACTACTCATCCCTTTAATCTAACATATTATTTACACTAGTAAAACACTAAAAGGTTAAAAAAATTGGTGAACCTGAATTACCTCAAATATTACTCAAAACCCTTGTTAATGCCTGAAAGTGTATCATAGGTGGTTTTGAGTGTTTAAAAAACACTACTCATTTTTGGATTAAAATAATCCAATGCATGATTTTTAGGTTGTGATATTCTCAATATATTTGATGGAATAACGGTAGAACTAGTGAACTGTTTCACAAAATTTATAATGTTTAGTTGTTGGGAGAAACTATGGCCTAATAGCTATCTTGTAAAAATAAAAATAATCTATACTAAGTGAAATGAATTATGATCAAATCTAAATCTGCAATCTAAGCTAATATGTATATTTACAATTAAAACTAATCTAAAATGAATTAGTCAAAAATAAGCAAAAGGAAGGGTAGGGTAGAGAATAAATGTGTTGTTGATCTTCATTACAAACATTATGACAAAGTTCAAATTTCATCTAAACATGCACTTAAAACCAATGTATGACATGAAATAGATTAAGCTCAAATCCTATCACACATCAGGCAAACATCTAAGGAATGTGGAAATAATGCAAATAAAAACTAGATTCACTTTGAATATTTACCCATGTAAGAAAATAACATAAAAACATATACAAAAAGAGCAAAGAAAACAAAATGAACCTAAGAACTTTTAATCAATCTAGCATTAGCACAAATTTATAGCTTTGCATTTAAAAGTGCACGTCAAGCATTCACAAGAACCATTCAAATCTGAATATTAGACTAGACAAGTGAGAGAGCAACCATAATAATAATCACACAAACAAATGAGATAAACTTTTTAGAATTATCTGCTTGCATTGATTACTCCAAATTTTTCACAAAGTTTTCTTGCTCAAAAACTCCCTCTCTCTTTACAATTGACAATACCCCTTATATAAAAAATTAAGGAGGTATGTCAGTTAGTCATGTCAAATTATAATTATACAAGTATCATAGATAGGTGTCCTTTCTACAATGTTCTAAACTATGAAATATTCTAATGAATTGACCTAAAGGTGATGTGCTTTACAAGTTGCACATGCCTTTACAAAAGAATATTACCTTTCAAAATATTATACATGTCAAGTTACAAAATAATATACTTAAGTCAACTAATTTGAATTTAGGTCTCCATTGTCATTGGGGTATCTTATTCCTATTGTAGGATATTCATTTCCTTTTCATGTTATCCATCAATAAACTTGAAGTTTATGATAGGTTCCATGAAAATCTCATCTTCCTAATCTACTAGGTCCTTGAAGTCCTTATCATCTTTGTTTAGAACATCTATGATACT
This sequence comes from Torreya grandis, assembly GCA_037957365.1. Lineage (NCBI taxonomy): Eukaryota > Viridiplantae > Streptophyta > Pinopsida > Cupressales > Taxaceae > Torreya > Torreya grandis. The sequence goes on along the minus strand of JARHVA010000743.1, from coordinate 195,489 downwards.
CCTAGCTTCACCAATCTTCTCTTTTACATTTAAGATCATGTCCAGGATCCTATTATTATCAACCATTATCTTTCCTTGGCTGTGATTTCTTACCTCCTACATAACTCAATCAACACTATACTAGAACTCTTTATCATTGATTAAGCCAATTAGACTAAGTGTAGTTGGGTCTGTGATCAAACTCCCCAAGATATTATTCATTCTAATCTCTAATTATTTGTCATCCTTAGAAAGATCCTCTAGAATCTTGGTCCATTTGATCAATATATTGATCTTTTCTATAAAATAACCATATCCATGCTCAGGTAGGCTAGGCTGACTGTCTTGAAATTAGGAATTTGATCTTCCATCAAAATGTTGATCAAGTCTTTCACTTTATTGCATGAATTATACCATTGAGCTATTTGGTTCTTGGCCACATTATTTTTTTTGCTCACATCCTATTTGTAACTCATTGATTTCAAGGATTTGAACATGTCATATAAATTAGCTTCAAACATATTAATCATAGCTTCTAGAATAGATAAGATGGTATGTTCCTAAAAGTTTTTCTTTTGTTATTTTAAGCCCTTGATGGCATCCTTCAGTTATTATATTTGTGCTTTAGCCAAATATAAGACACCTTCAAAAATTAGATATTTTTTAGGTTTTTATCTTCCTACTTGAGTCAAATTCGTCAATGGTTTAACTTTTTGATATATCATTTCTTCACATCCTTAGATGATCTTATTCTTAGTTACCCTTTATAAACCAACAATCTTAGGGTCAAATTTGACTCCAACTATAGATTGATTCACCTGTGGGGCCATGACCTCCATTTGAAATTGTGCCATTGAATCACTTGGTGTGTCTAGTCTCCCTACTTCTTACTGTAAATTAACTATCCATGGCTTCATTTCTTGTTACAAGGGGATGTCATTAACTTTTACCATGGCCCAAGGATGATGGATAGAGGGCAGTCTCTCCAATCTATGTCCATAAATGAACCACTCTAAAATAGTTGGACTATATATCAAGTTCTCTTCACTGAATAAATTGACCTCTTTCAAAGGTCATGTCACCTTGGGTCTCTTAGCCTTTGAGACAATGGTTGTCTTGGATTTCCTTTTGGGAGAGTCAATAGGGACCAATTCTAGGGACCTCCCTTTATGTTGCTTGACCTTTTCAAAATTTGCCTTCACTTCCTTTGTTTCCTCAAATTGGGATTCTTCATCATCTGACTCATAAGCTATTGATAGCATCTTAAGTACATCCTCCATAGACTCATTGGGATCTAATGCTATCATGTGGAATTCTTATTAATGTGATTATTGTTATTTTATTATGGAAGGTATGAGAATTGTTGAACTTGAAGCAACCTCATTTAGCCTTTTCTCTTCTAGCTTCTGTTCTACCTGAGTCCCTACTTGTAACTAGACTAGTGGAGGTCTGAGGATTCATCATCGATAAGATAATATTATATGGGTCCCAATTGCCATATTTCATCCATTTTTTGATTTCTTTCTAATCTTAGCTCAAGCCTCAAGTTATGTTCCTTTAATATCCTAGTCACTTCAAAGTAGGATGATGCCTTTGGTGTAAATAGGGTCAAATACACTAAGCTCATGATCATAAGGAAAATTTAGAAGTTATTTATTTTTCAAATGCTCCTTAACTTTCCCATAGGGGTCCAATTGTCTAAGCTCAACAATTTATAGGTTGAAGGATTATCTATGTTTTTTTATATCTTTAATATTATCTCACTATTTGAATACAATCTTTCCAATTACCATTGGGAAGCTATGAAGAAGTCCTTTCCTTTTTGTCTTGCATAGACCATCAATTACATGGAATAGTTGGTATGTCACCTCTTGCTATGCTAGTTTATCAGGGAGATGAAAAAGTAACCTAAGAGGAGAATTACATGTCCCTTTAATTCTTATGACCATATAGTATGGATATAACCAAATATCCCCATAATGTCAATAGATTTTCTAATCAGTGGGCTAACTCTTGACATTGGAATGCTGATTATGGCTTCATTTAAGGTAGGGTAGATGTAGTCATATATAAATTGAATGTGATATCTATATTTGAATACGTGCAACTTAGAGTAATATTATGAAACAGTCTGGGTTCTAATAAGTGACCATTCCCTCTAGTTTGGTATCTTAGTTGTTGCATAGATAAAATCTAAGGGATATGACATTATGAAAAATTAGGTCCTCTTCTTTTACCTAATTGTAAATATCTACCTACTCAATGATATGATTATTATTTCACTTAACGGGGGGATAGTTACCTTTTTAAACATGAATTACACTATAGGCACCCATACTAGATTAACAAATTATTGTTGCATCCTCACATAATTTATTCAACATAGTCATTATCATCCTAATCCTAGTTCTGAATTAGCTAATAGGAATGTTTTTGTTAAAGTCTAAAAAGACCTAGTTTTTAGAATAAAACCACATGGATAGGGTGTCCTTCAAATTATGCTCCTTGGCCCAGGAATTGATTGAGGCTAAGTCAATTTGGGGTTTTGACAACTTATAATATGACTCAAATGCAATAGCAAAAATATAAGATACTTTTCTCAGATTGTGTTCATTAACTATCATGCCCTTATCTATCTTATTTTATTTAAAAATAGAGCAAGAATTTCAATTAAGTGGAGTAAGTCAGGCTTTGATATCGCATAATGAAGGTTGGTCATTTGAATTGCAATAATGTCTTCATATAACTTCTTCATTGAGATATTTTTATCCTTTTCTCAAGTAATGGCTAGTTGATTTTCAATCATCCATAACAATTTAAACCAATTATTGTTATTGAATAGTTATCAATGATGTCATGGAGGTGTCCAAATGAGTGGATGAAGTGTCTTGATAGTTTAAGTGTCAATGATAAAGTGTGCAATATGCTTGTCCTAGTATGCTTGAAGTAGGCTTGGTTGATCTTAAATTCTGGCATGATTAGGGATGGGTATGAAGTATTGAGAATGTGTGATGGGTCCTATCATAAGTCAAGGATGATTGGAGAGCTTGTGGAAGTGCATAGTATTCATCTGGTTCTTCATTATGTTCATCTTGGCATAGTTGGTTTTGAGATAGAAAAATTTGAGTAGGCATATTAATGGAATAATATTTCACATCTATGAAGGTTCCTAGAACATATTGATATACAGATGGATTACCTTATATGAGGAGATCATATGGTTCAAATTTTAGGTCTTGAGGTTGAGTGTAGCTAAAGATATGTGGGTGAAAAGTTGGCATCTCAGATAGAAGTTCACTAAGTTTCTATACTTAGCCATACCATCACTACACATCATGCAAATATGAATGAACCAAAAAGTTTGTACATTTAATGTAGGTACTCATAAATTAAATTGAGGTCAAATGTTTTCATGGAGATGTTATTTATAGTGCCAAAAAGGTACCTTAAGGATTTGAACTCTTGAAGTATTTTTTAGCTCAAGCTATACAGCTTCAAAGTTTCTCTAGTAGACTATGATGGGATAAAGACCATCAAGTTTAATAATGCTAAAGTCTAAGGTCATTGGTCTAGAAGATCCATTGGTGGGTGTTTAATCATACATATTTAGATCAATGGACAAGCTCGCTAATCTGACAAAAGATTAATGGTAAGAAGTGGTTCATACTTATGAAGATAAATAGTTCAATACAAGTTAAAGATTTAACAAAGCACGTGAGACTGCTAAGTGGAAAAAACACATGGATTGATAAGAAAGTGTTCAAAAGGCATGTGAGGGTGGCAAGTGTCATAATCATGGGAGTTTTGATCAAGATATAATAGTGAGAATTTCAAGATAAAGACTTGACTGATCTAAAGAGATAAACAATGCATATTTGGTCAATATTTCAAAGGTGCATGAGATGAGATCAACATATTCAAAGTTTAATAGTTGTTTAGTAATTGTTGGAATTCAAATATTTAAATTTGTAAGGGAAGACCAGTCTATAATTTTTGTGCTATAACTTTTGATATATGCAAAATTTAATCATGGTGTAAAAGGCAAAGTTGTAGAGGACTCATGATGAATCTATAAAAACTAGTTATAAGGTCTAATTGTTTTTACAATCAAAGATATGGATCTCTAAATTTGACTATGTATGTGTTCATGATCTACAAGTAACCCAAGAAGGGTAATTAAGTTATTCTTGATGGTATTTCAATGTTTTAAGATGAACTAAGTGTTGGAGCATGTTGTAGACTTCATGAAGACCATATATGTGGATTATAGAGGTTTGAACAATATAGATTATATATGATAAAGGCTTAAAAGTTGACTGTGTGTTCATTCTTGGTGATCGTATGTACAAAATGATGTTTGGGCTAATTGTACTATAACAAAAGGGTGTTGTGATGGATGTTGTCACTTAAGGAGGACTTATAGGTTATGTGGCATGGGTATATGTATTTGAAAGTGTTCTTTTGTTATTAATTTTTTTGTAAAAGTGTTAAAGATATAGATGGGTCTCCATGAGACCTATAAGGGTTAATAAGGCCTAATCAAAAGGTGAAGCTACTAAAGGGTGACCCATGGATGCTATGACCAACCGATGAGGATGGCATTGAGTTGTGTATTAATGTGATATAAGACTTAAGGGTAATTAATGTCTAATGGTTGACCAAGAAGTTGATATACATGAAGGATCTATAAATAGTGAAATCAAATATGATAATTTCTAGGGGGTTCTAAGTGGAAGAAGAGTATAGAGTTGAGAGGTGAAGGAGAGTAAGGGTGCCTAGTGGATGGATTGAAGAAAAAAGTAGGTTGATGAATATTTGGATGACTTATAGGTAATATTTATGATGTTAGAAATAATTCTCTTGTAGATTTGAATACTTCTGAAATAATTGCATGTGTGAGAGTTATGGAGTGAAGGAAAGAAGAAAGGGTGTGTGCCCAGTAGATGGGTTATAGAGAAGAGTAGGTTGATGACTATGTGTATGACCTATAGGTCATATTTTTGATGTCAAAAATAGTGATATTTTAGGTTTTAAGATTGAAGATAAGTGAAAAAAGAGATATTTTTCCATGCCTCTGTGAGAGGCTTGTATGAGATAGAGAGGGTGTTTTGTGGAGGTTAGAAAATTAGAGGTTCATCATCAGGTGTTGAAGACATCAATTTAAAGGTAGAGATGTTTATTTCATAGGTATTGGGAGGGTGCTCAACATCTAGGTCAGAAGGACTTGACCATCCTAGGGGTAGGTTCTCCTTGTGAAACATGTGTTTCAATAAATTTAGGTTAAAAGGACTAACCATCCTAGGGGCAGGTGCTCCTTGTGGAATAGGTGTTTCACTAAATTCAGGTTAGATGGACTTGACCATCATAGGGGCAGGTGCTCCTTATGGAATGGGTGTTCCACTAAAGTTTCATGTTTGTAATACATTATAAGACAAGTAGTCTATGTGTTTTTAGGCTTGACAGTGTGCTTTATTCCCCATGAGGGTTTCCTACATTAGATGTTGTGTTATGATGTGATTCTCTTATTCATGCTTTGTATGTGGTCTCCTTGATTTAATGGTAATCTAGTTGCATATGCTTGTTGTGTTGACTCATGAGTGTTAGTAAATGAATGGTAAGTGATCTAAAATTGAAAGACTGGTTGACTGATTCACCCCCCTATCAGTCATCTTGTACCTCTAACAATTGGTATTAGAACAAGGCCTTTAGAGGAAGCTTAAAAAATCAAGGGAGATCTTAGGTAACAAAACATGGATAAGAAATTGAAGAAAGAGAATCAATAGTGAATGTTTGTGATTAAGGAACTTGAATAGCATAATGTACTTTGAAGAAATATGTTAAAGAGGATGAGAAAGTTATCAATGATCTCAAGGTTCAGCTAGATGATACCAAGGCAAATTTGAGTTCAAAAGAGAAAAGTTGTTCAAAAGAAAAGGACATCATGTATGATAAATAATTTTACCATGATATTGGATAAGAAGTGTTATATGACAACAAGGAAGAAAAAGTAGATGTAGAAGCTGAGATCATAAATAGGAATCACAAGATGAGGTATGTGATCAAAGGTTTTGAAGCACAAGTCAGTTCTCTTGAGGGAAGTTTGTTAGGCAAGACCAAGAGAGATGAGAAGTATTAAGAGATGATCAAGTCTCTTGAATAGAAAACATGTAGATTGAAGGATGACATGGATAAATAATCCAAGGAGGATAAAGAGATCATCAAAGATCTTAGAGGTCAATTAGAGGTTTCAAATGTTAGCCTAAAATCAAGAGAAGAAGAGTGCAGATATCTCAAGACTCAGTTAAAGAAGCCAATACGAAGGTGAGTTAAAATCAAGGAGAGTAGGATGAGTTAAAGACTAATCTTGATTCCTTGAGAGTAGAGCATGAAAAACTCATAGACAAGTTAGATAAGCTTGAAAGGGAACATGTAAATCTTGAGTAAGCGAAGAAGAATGTATGCTTTGATAGTGATGCAAGAAGGTCTGTTAGACAACCAAATGATTCAAGGTATGCTAGTTTATTCCATGTTCATTTTTATAAATGTAATAAGTATGGTCATAGATCTAAGGAATATATAAGGCATTTAGTCAAGTATGGACATTCATGGAGCTGTGATAGAAAGAGTTTTTGGCTAAAGATTGATCACAATTCAAATCTGTCAAAAGGTATGAATGATGTTATTTATTTCATTTGTGATAAGAAAGGTCATAGTGCTATAATTTTTTAATAATAAATTTGATACTCCCTCAATTCATCTGAATAAGGAAGAGACTCATAGAAATTATATCAAAATTCAAAACATGATATGGAGACCTAAGTTAGCAAAGGCTAGTCATGTTGAGTTGAAGGATCAAACTTCTAATACTGTAGAAAAGGAATAAGTTTTAGAGGTTGCTCAAGAGTGTTAAAGAAGCTTGATATCAGTCCAAATGGAGAAGAAGGTGGATGATCCAAGAATCAAGTCAATTATACCATTCAAGGCCAACAAGAATCTGAAAGAAGGATCTCAATCTAATGGTTTATTTATTGTAGTTGAAGAATTTTTAGGTTAGGAGTTTCATGATTGCCAAGAGTTCTTTTTGTCTGATTTCAAAGAGGAGAAGGTATTAGTTAAATAGATATTCTAAAAACCTATGTTTTTATCATACATTATTAAGGAATCCAAAGAAGAGATGGATGCTAAGCAAGTTATTTTAGTCAAGAAAATGAAGAAGAAGAAGAAGAAGAAGGTTCTTTAGTCTTATGATGAGGACTGACATGTTCCTTTGTTCTAGGTCCTTGTGAAGTAGAGATGTCTTTATTATGATTCATGAAGTCATTTCTTAGTTTGAATAAGCATGTGGTCTTGCAAGGGTGTTTTTAGTTGGAATAGTTTGTAGGGTTAGATTGAAGGTTTCCATGTGGCAAAGGGGGATTTGTGAGTTGTCAAGATATATTTTTAGAAAGTTTTGTTGACCTTATTCTAGCATGATCTAGGTGGTTTAAAGGTTTGAAGGTTTCCAAAGGTGTGAAGTCTTGAATATTGGTACATAAGTGTGTGATGGTATTATCTAGGTGTGTAATAAGTTTTAGAGGTGGGAGTTGACTAAAAGGAGGTTTGTTAACCTTATTTATTTTGAGATTCTAGAGTTTTGGGCTATGATAGAAAAGTGGTTTACCTTATGATTTGATGTTTGAGGATTATTAATAGGTTTAATGTGAAAAATGGGTTATCAAATAAATCTTCATGATATTTTAAGGTTTGTGTTTTTTAAAATTATTCAAGTTTTTGTCAAAATGGAGGCCTAATTGGCTAGTATATTTTTGAAGGAAGTATGTTGCATAGGAGGAAATAGGTGATTAAAATTGGTGTGATTAAGGGGGAATATGAGAGTGATATATATATGAATTTTTAGGTATTGATAATATTTCTACTGAAAGTTGTGGGCTCTGCAAGTTCCAGGTAGGGCTACAAGGAGTCTAGACAGGCCTAGTGTGAAGATTTGATGCTTTTGCTCCGTTTCTCAAAAAGAGAAAGGAATGTGTGTTTTAAGGTGAGTTATCAGGTTGGTTTATATCATGTTTCATATTTTTTTAGTGTCATGAATTTTTTTAATGTTCCTTGAGGTGGCTTGAGAGAGAAGGCTACTAAGCCTGTGTGGTGGTTCTTCATGGTGTGTGAAGATATATGAAGATGTTCAAGAGGTGAAATGGCTCAAATATATTAGGGGGAGTACCTCATAAATTTTTATTGGTGAGTTCCATCAGATTTTAGTGCTTTTTTGTCTTCTTTCTTCATTGGTTGCAGTGCTTGGTTGAAAAGAGTGTTGACACGTAGCAAGAGGAAGTTGTCAAGGCAAGAAGAGGTAGGCTTAAGGCAACGGGGAGTTTTTATCATATTTATAAGATGGTTCTCTCTTTTTTTTAGTATCTTTAGGTCCTCAATATTAGTTTTTGCCCACTTTGTCATTATGTCAAAGGGGGAGAAAGTTCCTATTGTGGAAGTGCTTAAAGAGAGATAAGGAAGGTGAGTTGTATGATGGGTGCTGACATCAATGACAAAGGGGGAGATTGTTTGAGTTTTTTTGGTTATTTCATGGTAGTGCCTAGGTGATTGGATGAGTTGTATTGATAGTCTAAGTGTCAATGAAAAAGTGTGCAATGTGTTTGTCCTAGTATGCTTGAATTAGGCTTGGTTGATCTTCAGTTTTGGCATGATCAGGAATGGGTCTAAAGTATTGAGCATGTGTGAGGGGTCTTATAAAAGGTCAAGGATGATTGGAGAGCCTATGTAAGTGAATGTTATTCATCTCATTATTCATTATGTTCATCTTGGCATAGTTGAATATGTGATAGAAAAATCTAAGTAAACATATTGATGATGTTATATCTCACATGTGTGAAGGTTTTGGGAGATGATTGATATATGTATGGATTCCCCTATATGGGGAGATCATATGGTATCCTCATATAGGTCATGAGGTTAAGTGCAGCTAAAGATATATGGATGCAAATTTGGCCTCTCAGATAAAAGTTCACTAAGTTTCTATACTTAGTTAGACCATCACTACACATCATGCATATATGAATGAACAAACAAGTTTGTGCAGTTAATGTAGGTACTCAAAAATCCAAATAAGGTCAAAGTTTTTCATGGAAATGTTTTCTATAGTTCCAAGAAGGTACCATAAATATTTGGACTCTTGAAGTGTTTTAGCTCAAGCTATAAAGCTTCAAAGTTGCTTTAGCACACTGTAATGGGCCAGAGACTGTCAAGTTTAAATAAATTAAAGTCTAAGGTCATTAGTCTAGAAGATTCAATGGTGAGAAATTAATCATACATATTCATATCAATGGTTCATATGAATTAAACATGTTAAAGGTTGCATGCACTAGTGACAAGTGTCACAAGCTTGCTAATCTAACATAAGATCAACGGTGAGTGACAATTCATAATTATAAAGATCAATGGTGTGGGACAATTCAAAGAGTCAACAAAGCACATAGGACTACCAAGTGACACAAGTGCATGGACTAATAGCAAAGTGTTTATAAGACACATGAGGGTACTGAGTTTAATAATCATGGGAATTCGAATCAAGATCTAATGGTGAACATTGTAAGATAAAGACCTAGATGATCCAAGGAGATTAATAGTGTATTTGGTCAATATTAAAAAGGTGCACAAGATGAGGTCAACATGTTAAAAGTTTGATAGTTTCTTAGTGACCATTGGAATTCAAATATTTTAATTTATGAGGAAAGACCAATCTATAGTTTTTATGCTATAACCTTTTGACATATGTAGAATTTGATCATGGTGTAAAAGGAAAAGTTGTAGAGGACTTCATATAACATCTAGAGAACCTAGTTATAAGGTATAATTGTTTGTATAGTCAAAGGTATAAATATCCAAAGTTGACTGTGTATGTGTTCATGATTTGTAAGTAACCCAAGAAGGTTAATTGAGTTGTTCTTGATGGTATTTTGATTTTATAAGATGAAATAAGTATTAGAGTATGTTGTAGACTTCATGAGGACCATCTATGTGGTTTATGTAGGTCTACCCAATCCATATTATATATGATCAAAGGCTTAGAATTTGAGTTTGTGTTTGTTCTTGGTGATCGTATGTACAAAATAATGTTTGGGTTAATTATGTTATAGCAGAAGGGTGTTGTGATGGATGTTGTCACTTAAGGAGGACCTATAGGTTATGTGGCATGGGTATATGTATGTGAAAGTGTTATTTTATTCTTTATTTTCTTGGAGAAGTGTCAAAGAGATGGATGGGTCTCCATGAGACCTATAAGGGCTAATGATGCCTAATTAAAAGGTGTAGCTACTTAAGGGTGACCCATGGATGCTATGGCTAACCTATGAGGATGGTATTGAGTTATGTCCTAATGTGATAGAAGCCTTAAGGGTTAAGTCATGTCTAATATTTGACCAATAATTTGATATTCATGAAGGCTCTATAAATAATGAAATCAAAGATGATGATTTCTAGGGAGCTCTATGTGGAAGAAGAGTATAGAGTTGAGAGGAAAAGGAGAGTAACGGTGCCTAGTTGATGGATTAAAGAATAAATAAGGTTGATGACTATGTGTATGACTTATAGGTCATATTTTTGATGTCAAAAATAGTGCTCTTGTAGGTTTTAAGACTTATGAAAGAGAGGCATGCGTGAGAGTTGTGGAGTGAAGGAAAGAAGAAAGGGTGTGTGCCCAGTGGATGGATTATAGAGAAGAGAAGGTTGATGATGGTGTGTATGACCTATAGGTCATATTTTTGATGTTAGAAACAATTATCATGTAGGTTTAAAGATTGAGCATAATTAAAAGAAGAGAGATTTTGGTATGACTATGTGAGAGGCTTGTATGAGATAGAGAGGGTATTTTGTAGGGGTTATAAAATCAAAGGTCCATCATCAAGTGTTGAAAGAATCATTTCAAAAGTGGAGATGTTTATTTCATAGGTGTTGGGAGGGTGCTCAATATCTAGGTCAGAAAGACTTGACCATCCTAGGGATAGGTGTTCCTTGGGAAACATGTGTTTTAATAGATTAAATTCAGAAGGAATTGACCATCCTAGGGATAGCTTCTCCTTATGGAATAGGTTTTTCACTAAATTCAGGCCAAAAAGACTTGACCATCCTAGGGGTAGGTGCTCCTTGTGGAATGGGTGTTCCACGAAAGTCTCATTTTTGTAATACCTTATATGACAAGTAGTCCATGTGTTTATAGGATTAAGAGTGGGTTTTATTCCCCATGAGGGTTTCCCACTTTAGATGTTGTGTTATGATGTGTTTGTATTATTCATGCTTTGTATGTGGTCTCATTACTTTGATGGTAATCTAGTTGCGTATGTTTGTTGTGTTGATTTATGAATGTCAATGAATGAATGATAAGTGATCTGAAATTGAAAAATTGGTTGATTAATTTACTCCCCTCTCAATCATCTTGTACCTCCAATAATTATCTCATGTGTTCAAGGTAGAAGCATCAAAATAGGTGTATCTAAAAATATGACCTTCAACATCTATTATTAAGTACAGCTCCACATCTTCCTTTGAAACACTCTTTTGAGTTACCATTACTATGAAAATTTTCAAATTGTTTACTGTTGGACTATAATTATACTCTTAATGAATTATCTTAGTGTAGATGATGTTTTATTTTTCCTTGGCTTGATCATAATGATAATAGGGACAAACTAGGGCTTCCATATATTTAGGGATTTTTTGAGGTTTATGTAGAGATTTAATGATGGCAATTGAGTTCAAGTTATGATCTTTATGCCTTAAATTTTTCTTGGATTAATTATTTATACCTTCCATGTTTGTAGGTCCACTAAATATTTTAAACTGACTTGTCTTGCTTATGTGGCTCCACCATGTCAAACTATTCATTAATTTCAAAATATGACCATTTGTCCTTCTGGGGACACATGTTAACATCTCATGTAATATTGGAACTAGATTAAATATGCTCTGTTGGTCTTTAAATGAGTCCTCTATCTTTGAATTATCATGGATCATCAATCTTCAAATGATCTTCTTGAGAGTGTCACACATGGCAGTTCCATGGGCTTTATGCACTTACTATGAACACATGTAACCTTTTAACATCTTCATGCTATGTGGTAGCCTTTCATTACATCTAGGCTCATTGAAAATTCTATGCTTCACTTTTTGTTGATCATACTCTAGGAGATTAAATTCCATTGGACAATCTTTATTTGATTCGCTATGGTTGTGTCACATGTCACTACTACATTTAGTTGGGTTCTTTAAAAGTTTAGCTTAATTTCACACCATTAGATCTTATTTTCATGGATCAACGTGTACCATTGATCTCAATCTAGGAAGTCAAACATGATTGGTTGCTCTAATTTATTTGTATAATGGTTGACTTATTGACTTTGATATGCATTGTTATATTTGCTTTACATAGATCAATGCACACCATTGATTGTGATATGTTTATTGTTAAACTTGTTTTGTGCATACTATTAGATATTCATTATATGTTTTAACATGCTGTATTAATATCGATCCACTTAACTCTATTCCATCTACTACGGTTGTGACACTTGTCACTTCCATGTTCCATCTCTAAGCTTAGATAATTTGACCCTGGTGGATGCCCATGCATCATAGATATTCCCCTCAAGATCTGAGTTCTTATCATGTGTCATCTTCATGTCATTCCTATAGGTAATGAAAATAAACAACTTAGGGCTCAATTAATATAGGTAACTTAGGATAAATTTTTGGACTAAGGTTTTAACTATATTAATAAACATAATAAAAACTTTAGGACAAAAATTTTAAGCTAAGTTTTAAAACATAATAAAGTGATCTTGCATCTATGTGAACATTAAAATAGACTAGGGGTTTTAGAGAAATATATGGAGAACTTAGTATAAATTTTTTAGCCTAATGTTTTGGGTGTGTTAACAAACATGACTAGAACCTTAGGATAAAAGATTAAACTAAGTCTAGGACATAACAAAATGTTCCTACATAAATTTGGCCCACGCAAATTTGAATCTAATTTAAAAAGACCTAAGCTAAACAATTAGAATAAGGGTTTTTGGATATTCAAATATGAATTCAATTAATGCTTTAAAGACCAAGGTTTAATAAATGTGGCCAATTTAACATTAAAGTACAAAACCTTGAACAATGTTCACATAATTGGGACTTCATTGAACCTACATCTTGGAAACATAAGAGGCAACCATCAACAGCATTAATTAGGATAGAACAAGGATCATATGTGAACATTTTAAACAAACCCTTGTGTGGATGATCTTCAAATAAGGATAATGTGTTGACATGCTAATGGCAATATGATCAAGTGGAAAATCCAATTCAAAACACAAATTTGCAAAACTTGAAACAAGGGTCCCTATTTCTAAAAATGGGGGTATGTTGGCCTCAACAACGCTAACCCTAGATACTCTTAGGGTTTGTGTCCTTTTTCTCTCTATGCTCATATTTTAGTTCTAAAATTTTATAATTGTTTCAATAGTTATTTTTTGCAATCTTTCTTAGATTAAAATTCTTTAAAGTTTCAAAATATACAAAAACTAGTTTTCCTACTTCCCACACCACAATGACAAAATTTAATAATCAATTTAATGATATATATAAGAAATAATTTCAAGATTTTATGTCCAAACATGTGGATATGCAAGATGACCTCATCATTATTATTCAAGAAGAAATCCAAAAATCAAACAATGGTCAATATTCAACTCCCCTAGATAATAGCATTATTACACTTATAGTGGGGTAAACTCAACTAGCACAACCTAAAATTGTAATTCAACAACCTTTAGTGATGGCTACACCTCTTGTGGCTAGATCCTTTACTCTAGATGTATAATCCCTTATGCACGAGGTTCATCCTCTGTAGGCTGAAGTGTTACATCTTGAGAAGGGAGACACTAGACCATCACATGCCTTAGATTCTAATATTCTGTTACATACACCTTTGGTACACCACATAGTGAAAAATTCCTTGACATTTGGAATTGTGGTACCTAAGATTACATTATATGATGGAAAGGGTGACATAGAACACCATCTTAGAGATTTTCACATAACATGTTTGGACTATATGTCAAATGATTGGCTTCTCACAAAGTTATTGCCATGTAGTTTAATGGATTATGCCCTAAAATGGTTTTATGACTTACCTAATAAATCTATCACAACATTCAATCCTTTGGCAAACATGTTTTTAGCACACTTCTCCATCAATATCAGTGACAAGATCTCATATGCCCAAGTTGCATAGTTGATACAAAATTTAAATGAACCAATCATAGAATAATCTTATGATACAAGACTATATTAACTAAATTGACTATCCTTGTAGGAGATAAAGAGATTTAAAACATATTTAAATAGAGTCTTTTACCAACATTACACAAAGATATCTTATTTAATAAGTTTCCTACATTCACAAATTTATGCCACATAGTAAAAGAAAGAGAGGTCAAGATTTTATCAATGGGAAAACCAAAGTATATCAATAGATCAGAATCAACTATTAAGAGTTCAAATAAGCCTCCATACAAGGTAAACGACACCAAGAAAAAGAGTGATCAAAAGGCCATAGTCAACATAGATTTAGAGATATCCTAGATTGGTTTTATTTGCTCCTCAGTGTTGAATCTTCACCAATCTTCCAAAGTCACCAGCATGAGTTTTACAAAAGATCTTGGAATACAATGTCATATCTCTCCCTCCCATTAAAGAGGTTGATAGGACATGGCCTCTTCCAAATAACTATGATTCCAATGCATTTTGTGAGTATCACAGGGCACCAAACCATACAACAAATAGATGCATAAGTGTAAAACATAAGATACAAGATTTGATTGAGGATAAAATTATTGATGTGGGAAAACCCAAAGAGACACCAAAACTAAAGCAAATAGAAGCTAATGCATTAAAAATATTCTCACATTAGACACATCTACCACCACTTTCATATCATACTATTACTGAGGAGGCACACCCATTGCATAATATAATTGGTATGTACCATACAAAAATTCCACCTAGACCACTTATCACCTTCTCAGAGTAGGATATTGTTGATGATGATACATATTTACATGCACTCTTTATATGATCATACATAGATCATTATTCTATCTAGATTGTTATGGTTGACAATGGGTCAAGAATTAGCATGTGCACTATGAATCTTTTACAACATTTAACATACTTAAATAGGATATATTCTCCATTAAAACATTTATTAGTGGTTTCAGTTTCCATGTTTAGAGCTCCATCAAGGAAATTATGCTTCCATTATAGGTTGAACCAACACATATAGACACTTGGTTCTTAGTAGAACCTAGTGCAGGGATGTTTGATATGTTAATAGGTAAGCAATTATTATAGTATCTACAAGCCATCCCATCCATAGTATACATATGATTGAAATACATACACACAAATTAGGTGGTCAAACTTGAGGGTTTCCCATATGAGTATCCTCTACCTATTCCATAGGTAGTTACAACACAATCACCAATTATAGTTACAACACCATTATTAGGTATAGCATAATTATCAATTACATCTTAGAGTATAGTTCATATGGATACATCATAGAGTTTAGTCAAACCACCAATGTAGGCAAGGTATACTCCTATAGTATCAAAACATACACATACTCTCCCATGAAGACCATTATTAGAGAGACCCATGCATCAAAGACATGACACATATTCTATAGGGCCTTCCTCCACTTAGTTTTTATTGAGATCAATATTATTGTGTTCTCAGGGTTCTCAACATAGGGAACCTATGTCACCTACAACTTCTAATAAATGGGTTCCTAAAACCCCTATAATTTAAAGGACACCACAATCTATGCCACATATTTTTATCACCACTACACAAGTAGATATTGATTAGTTATTACAATAGATTATGGGATCATAATTATCCTTTCACAAAGCATACACAATCACAATTCTCTTATTTAACATAGGTCATAGTGATAGTGATTATCCCATGAGACTAATCAGTTAGTATCATTTCTCTTTTCTTGTACATACTTTCCCTCTCTTTTGATCCTTGTACATAGTTAATTTTCATATTGCTTTTACATAATTTATTTCTAGAAAATACAAAAATAATATAATATGTCAAAAACACCAAAACATTCAAATAATTACTCAAAAAACATAAAATTTATGGATTATTTGCATTATTATATTTACATTTCTTATATTTGCTAGACACTACATATGCTAGCTATCTTAGTATAGTTAGTTTCATCATACATACATGCTTCACTTGTTCTTGTCAAGTGCTTGTCGATTTCCCACAAGACTCATGTCCACTACACTAATACATACTTGTTATCACCTACCCATTGAGGGAATATACACTGATTCATGGTTATTCATCTAACACATTCACCCACTTCAGGGCATCCTATACACAGTTTCTATCACCATGTTCTATCATTAAATACTCTACATTCTAGTTTTATAAATTTCATATCTAGATATTCAACATTGCTATCCATACCCAGATTTTTTTACCAACTATTATTAGTTTAGACTCAACATATGTACATCCTTGATCTTAACAAATTTGTATTACATACTCATGCATGATTTCATTTCTATATTTCCTAGTTTAGACTTGATTATATTTATATTCTTATTCTATTTGAGGTCATTTGAATATGCCATTTTTATTTGGCTCTGTACCACATCTATTCATAGTATGCATGCCTTGGGCATGTACCCATGTCCCTTGTGCATGTTTTTTCCTGACTGTGTATGTGGACATTTGAACATGTCTTTCTATGTGGCTCTAATCTAACTTACTTGTTACTTACATATGTGGACATTTGAACATGTCCCTACATGTCTTCTTTTCTTAGATTTAGTGACATGTGCCCATATCCATTTTATTGTGGCCCCTTGGCCTATTTTGCATGCCTCATGTGTTTTATATGTATGTTTTCTTATATGCATCATGGCCATGACACTTTTATTTTATTGTTACACACACTAGTTATTAATTCCATGAGGGACCTCATGCATCTACCCTTCCTACTTGGGTTCCATGATGGACATCATACCCCATCCCCCTAGGTAGCTACTTAGTTCTACTCATATTTTATATGATATACATTTATTGAATCTATTTTGACACCCTTGTGTAATGATAGACATGATATAAATCTTACATTACATACTTATGCTTAGATTATCTTACATTCTGATGTTATGTTTGTATATTATATTGGATTATCAAATAGTTATCATATATGCTCTAACTAACACACATTTTGTAGAGATTTTTATTTTGAGGATAGTTATTTCATAGGATCAATAATTAACCTAAAAAGAGAGGCATTCATAGGGGTTTGTCATATATATTAGGCTCCTACATTGCACTCATAAAACATTTTTTAGCACACAAGCTCAGTTTTAGAGAATCAGACATAGGTAAACACAAGAAAAAAATAATGACTCAAAAATCATCACAATGACATACATTTCAAACCATATAAATATTAACACCCAAATATGGACACTAGCACCACATGGTGCTACTATCCAAGTTGTGGTGACACTATCAAGTAGCCTTAATTTTATGATAGCTCAGATTGGATAGAATAGTACACTAAGTATAGTACAAGTTTGCACAGATCTAGTTACGTATTTATTAGTTATACTCAATTTTTGCTCAAATTTATACTAGCAAATTAATATCAATCACTTAGATTGGGGGAATCATGCATGGCATGATCATTCCCATATTCAATTCGTATTCTCAAATATAGTTATTACAACTTAGTCTAGAATTGGTATACTTAGATATCAAATTGGGGGCATGTGTGCAATACATTGTTTATATATGCTTAGTTACACATAGGTTGATTAGATAAAATGAAAAATTACATGTCATTATCTACATTATATACACTTGACATCATATTCTAGGTTATCACCATTTTCATTCCTTATTCCATCTATAGTGGTTGGTATTGCTGAGTGACCCAGAGCCACCTAACATACCCTAATGGTCGTGAAGCTAACATACACAATTAGATATACTTTGTTATATATTTCCATCACTTTATTTAATTTAGTTTTAGATGCATCTACTACACATAGTTGGGAAATGATAAATTCATAGCTTACTTGAATTCTGGAAGCACCCACATGAGAGGGTTGGACACATTATAAGTCCAATCCAAGTTATTCATAGGTCATGATCCACCAAAAAAGGGTGGGAAATGATGGAGTCAAAACTAGATTGTGTTCTTGAGCTACCCACACATGAGGATTGAGCAAACCATCAGCTTAGTCTAAATTATTCAATGATTGATCACTATATACATGAACATATATAGGTTGTCACATGGTTCATGTATTGGTTTGTATACCCAATGAGGTGTATTCATTTTTTTCCTCTTTCCCATGTCTTAAATCAGTTACTTCTTTAATTGGCATAGTATTTTGATTTTGATATCTCTTAAGTAAGGAATAATTTTTGCACATTTCATTTTTAGGTCATGTATTGGATCATGCTTCACATACACAGACCCAACTTCACATACTCAAACTTAGTTGCATGGGCTTCACTTCCTAGGTAAGTCTAGGTATGCTTCCCCTCCCCCCCCCCCCCCCCCCCCACCCCCTTTATACTAGTCATTTTGCTTTGTTTCATTTCTAGCATAAATGGGGGGAAAATGTAATCACTTAAAATTGGTATTTGATGATAAGGGTGCTACTTGAGATTACCTATGCCTAGCTTAGCCCTAGACCTAGGCTAGATCCTATTATCACACTTTTTCCACCATTCTATGAGCCACATGCATCCCTAGTCAACTCAAACATAATCTCATACCCTCATTTCCTGATCTTGGTCCTTTATGCCCAACATTCTTCTAATTAGACATTAACATTGCATAAATAATATTATATCCACATGATGCTAGTGTCCCTAAAATGGTGCCTATTTCCTTTACCCTATCTTTCTTGAATGAATACATTTTCAAAGGTACAACCCTTATAAGGTCATTCTAAGCATATTTTATTGTCTACATAAGCTACAAAACACTATAAATACATGAATTTTAAACCTATATAAACTATATGGGAATTAGATGCAAAATACCTATTCAAACATGAAACAAGTTAAGCAAAATCAAGTCTATTAATCCCTATTCTTCCCTACTTCTGCATATTACCATCTACAATAACCCTAAGCTCAAATTCTCTAGATTTTCAATCTGAATCACACTCAAGGCACTCAATGACACTATAATTCTAGCATCACAAGCACTTATACTAGCACTTAGGTAGGGAGAACTACATCGGGTTTGATCCCTCCTCAAAGTATTGGTATGTAGGCAACTCCATTCATAATGGGGTGTTGAGGATGTCCAACCTATCCTACTAATGAAAATAATTTTCATCTCATGCCTTAATTTTAAGGAGGATTAGGGTTTTCATCATAAATCAAATCATACATGCAAAATATAGAATTTTAGACTTTGTGCACACAAGAATAGAACTTAGAAACATAGATGCAAGTGCACCTAGAAGTTCAAAGTAGTCTTACATAGAGGACATTAGTGCCTTTATCAAGACACTAGATCCACATGGTGCCTCTATCCAAATGTGGAACTACTATATAGGAGGGGTTTTGATACATGGATCTAGTGGATGACACTTAGACTTTTTCATATCTTAGTTTCCAACACTCAAATCATCTGTATTAGGTGTTTTTTAGATTAGTCTTTATTTACACATATTTATTACTATTTTTAGAAAGTCAAACATAGTCAAAATCTATAATAAATTAGTGGTTATTTTATGCATATTATTTCACTAATTTAGAACACTTAACCCTTTAATCTAACATATTATTTACACTAGTAAAACCCTAAAAGGTTAAAATAATTTGATACTCCAAGGATGAAAATCAAGACACATGTAGTTCTCCCACCTAGTTTGATTATGAAATTGTGTTCCTTTATTATATAAATGTAGATAATTATTCTTACTTGATATTTTACAATGCTTTATTTGATTTGGATTTGGTATGCTTCATATATTTGTCTTGTGATTGCTTATAGTGACTGATTCATAATATGGGAATAATATGAAAGATTTACTCAATGTGAAATAGTGTATAGATGTGTGCCAGATATGAACCAAGTCATATATTTAATGAGACCTTAATTTTTATATATATGAGTCCAATTAGGTATATTTTCACACCAATAACAAACTAGTGAGATGGGTCAACCCTTAGGAAAGGTTTTATTTTATAAATTAAACATCGAAATGGGAAGGTAGGTGTCATTTGTGTTAAGTTAGTATCGACTAGAGGTACTAACCAAGTTTGATGTTATCGACCTATGCATAAGAGGATTTAACTAAAGGTTTGTATTGTTGGAAATATTGTCATTGATGACAAAGTTCTAGAATTGGTGATAAAGGCCCTATAGCATTTATTGTCTAAAAGTGTTTTTAATTTTCATATTTTAGCTAAAGTATGTTGAAATTTATTTAATATTAACGAATATATTTTTGGTTGTATAAAAGTCAAAAGAGGGCCCATGGATAAGTCAAAGAGTCATGGGGTAAAGACAAAAGAGGAATGTGATGCATTTTCCCATGAATATTCATCTTGAGGAATTTCAAGAGTCACCAAGTGAAGATAAAAGTGAAGGGCACAATTTCTCATGAAGGGTCACCTTGTGACTTTTCAAATGCAAGGATTTGAAGGGTCATGTGCTTTTGGAACCATTTTCCATGAGGAGTGAAGGGTCACAAATGGTGAATACCAAAGGTCATTTGGAAAGCTATAAATAAAAGGCTTGAGAAGCCATTTGTAATATGCAAGAGAGTGCATGGTTTGTAATTGTTTTATTTAAGAAAAAAGGAGAGAATAGAAAGAGATATTGTAGAGTTCTATCATTTTTTGAGAAAGAAACATTGAGAGATAGTTGTGTTTTATACACAAGAGGGGTTGGTTCTCCTATGGATTGGTGCTCACAAATAGTTGTTGTGTTGGTGCTTGGCAAAGGGGTTGGTGCTCATGCATGTTGGTGTTTGTAAAATTTATAATTTGAGTTGGTGCTAATTCATATACTTG
The DNA here is from genome assembly GCA_037957365.1 of Torreya grandis. NCBI lineage: Eukaryota > Viridiplantae > Streptophyta > Pinopsida > Cupressales > Taxaceae > Torreya > Torreya grandis. Next base: position 174,363 of record JARHVA010000743.1, on the reverse strand, counting down.
AGATTTTTCTCTGTGGTTTTTCCCACATTAGGTTTCCATGTAAATATCTGGTCTCTCTCTCTCTCTCTCTCTTGTGTGGTACATGTTATTGTTTTAGTTTTATTGCATATCTTGAATGTATGGATAAGTGGAGTTTTATTAATTATAAGATTTATAAGATATATGATATACTGATTCACCCCCCATCTCAGTATATCTCATGCTTAACAAATGGTATCAAAGCAGGTTCCTTTGGAAAAAAATTTATAGCTTGAAGGTAGATTAGGGAAAGCATGATGGTTGGATCACATAAAAGTTTTTCTACAAATAAAGCACCTTTGTTTGATGGGAAAAATTATGATTTTTAGAGCATAAGGATGAGGAATTATTTGATGTCTCTTGGATTTGACATTTGGCAAGTAGTTGTGGAGGAATACGAAGAGCCACAAACACTTGTGACTACTTTGATAGAAAAGAAGGTAAGTGAAAATAATGCTAAAGCTTTAAATTATATTTTATGTGGTTTATGTGAATAATTTTTTTTTAAAGTTATACAATGAAAATTTGATCATGAGACTTGGGTAAAGCTTGAAAATATTTACAAAGGTGATGGAAAGGTTTAACAAGCTAAGCTCCAGACTTTCAAAAGATAGTTTAAAAATAGAAGAGGAATAAAATATAATGAGTTATCTTTTATGGGTTGCTCAAATAGTTAATCATATTCAAGGCCTTAGAGAAAAGTTAAAAGAATCAATGGTGGTATAAAAGGTTTTGAGATCTATACCAATGAGATATGATGCAAAGGTTTAGACAATCAAGGAGATGAAGGATCTAGCTAAGATAAAGATGGATAAACTACATGGTATTCTTACAACATATGAGATGCAAACCAAATAAGAAAAACCCTCAAAGAGGAGAGCTACTTTAAATACATCAAATAAAGATAAGGATAAGACTCAAGAATCAAGTGATAGCTCTAGTGATGATGAAGATGACAATGGAGCTATATTCATCTACAAGCCAAAAAAGGGAGCAAGTAAATATCAAGGAAAATTACCTCTTTAATATTTTAATTATGAAAATATTGGACATTTTGTAGCTAAGTACTCAGATAAGAGTAATGGTGACAAGGAATAAGGAAGGTCGATATACAAGAAGAATTTCAAAGGCAAATTCAAGAAGGGATTCAAGAAGAAGAGTTTATAATCTAAAGATCTTAGCTCAACCAAAGATAATGGAGTTAGTGATTCAAATGAAGAAGAAATTATATTCATGAACATACATGAAGATGCCTCCATAAGCAAAAATATAGATGATCAAGAAGAAGAACAAGATGAAGCTGAAGTGAATTTGGAAGAACTCATTTGTGCGTTAGAAGAATTACAAGATCTTGAGAAGAAGATTAATAGATTGAAGCACCAAATTGAGAAAAATGAAAAGGATTCAAGATAAATAATTGAAGATCTACAAGCACACATTGAAGAATTAAAAAATAATGAAGAAGATCTAATAGCTTAGTTACAAAAAATAAGTGAAGAATGTGAAAGGTATCTTGTTGAAATCACCTCTTTAAAAGTAGATCTTGAGAAAATAAATAAAATAGTCAATGATAGAGAAACCAATAATTTAAAATTTGAGAATAGCTCTAATATGTTGAATAAGATATTAGAAAGTAAAAGATAAATGTTAGATAAGATAAGTATCAGATTTGAAAAAGAGAAAGGGGAGGCCACTACTTTCATAAACAAGGTTAACATAGAAAAAGGAAAGAGCTATGATGAAGCTCTTACAAAATAGGAAATGAAAAAAGAAAAAGTTAAGAATACAGAGGACATCTCAAACAAAGAAGGCTGGAAGGAATATAGCTACAAAAGGCAATCAAGTCAGAGATACACAAACATATTCTATTTTTATGGTTACTATTTTTATTTTAATGGATATGGTCATAATAAAATAGAATGTTGAAAAAGGGCTAACAATTTTAGAAATAAGGAGAAAGAAACTCATGTAGAGTCAAGTAGAAGCCACAACTCTTTTGCTCCTCTATCAGGCTTTAATGAAGAGGCCATAATATGTTATAAGTGTAATAAATTTAGACACATAACCTAGTACTATAAAATCATATTTGAGTCAGTGAATAAGGACTAGAGTTTCAAGGCTCCATTCATCACGAAAAAAGTTCAAACAGGTTCATGGCTAAAGAAACAACATAAAAAGTCTATGTTGGTCTAGACAACTTTACATGAAAGAAATAAAGAAAAGCCATATTTTATTGACAGTAGATGTTTGAGGTACATGACAGGAGATAAGATCAAGTTCATAACCCTGAAGAAGATCAATGGTGGCATAGTGAAATTTGGAAACAATACTACTACCAAAATTGCTGAAAAAGGTACACTAAGTTTGGATAATGGTAGAACTAAGACTAAAAATATTTTGTATGTAGAAGATCTTAAGCATAATTTTTTGAGTGTAATTCATATGTGTGATTAGGGACACACACTAAATTTTTATGCATAAGGTTATGAAATTATGAGAAAAGATTCAGATGTGTTGATTGTAGATGCTCAGAGAACAAACAACAATTTATATATGTTATCAGATATCAAAGGTCAAAAATGTTATTTGAGTCAAGTTGAGGAAAGTTGGCTATGGCACAGGAGAATGGGACACATAAATTTTGACAATGTTTTTAGCATCATCAAGAAGCAAGTAGTTAGATATATTCCAAAGATTATAAAGGCCTCTAAGACACTTTGTGAACCATGCCAACATGGGAAGTAGGTCAGAAGATGGTTCAAAACAAAAGAATACTCGACCACTCAGATGTTAGAGCTTTTTCAAACTAATTTGTGTGGACTTATGAGAACTCAAATTACTCAAGGAGAGAAATATTTCATGTTACTTATTAATTATTTTACACGTATGACTTGGGTGATGTTTTTAAAAAAAAATTAGAAGATTTCAACCACTTCAAAGAATTCAAGGCTTTTATTAAGAATCAAACTAATTTGGAGATTAAGTGCCTAAGATCAGATTGAGGAGGAAAATTCATGTCAAATGAGTTTATTGAGTATTATGAAGACCATGATATAAAGAGACATTATTCAACATCGAGAACTCCATAGCAAAATGGAGTAGTTGAACAAAAAAATAGAACAATTCAAGAGATGGTGAGGACAATGCTAAATGAATCTAAGGTACCAGATAAATATTGGAGAGAGGCAGTAGGTATAATAGTGCACATCCAAAATAGAGAATTTTTAAGAGACAATAGTGACAAGACTCCTTGTGAGCTATGGAAAGATAAACCAGCTATAGTTTATTATTTCAAAATTTTTGGTAGCAGATGCTTCATAAAAAGAATTGATAAAAAATTGGGTAAGTTTGAATCTAGAATAGAAGAAAGTATATTTATTAGATATTCTTTCAAAAGTAAATCTTATAAATGTTATAAAAAAGAACCAAGAAGATTGTTGAAAGTGTAAGTGTTAGCATAGATGAAGATGTAGCACAAAGAGCTAATGATCTAGTGGACAATCCTAAAATCATTGAAGAAGAAGATTTTGAAAGTCAAATGAAGATGAGAAAGACAATAAAAAGGACACCAAGACCCCATACATTTATGTTTATATAAATCATAATAAGAGTGACATCATCGATAACATAAATGAAGGAGTTCACACCAAAAGGATGATGGTAAGTGAATTTGAGCAAGTAAATTTTTATTTGTTATCCAAAATTCAACCTAAAAACTTTTCAAAAGCTAGACATGATGAGCATTAGGTTAAGGTAATGGATGAAAAATTAAACTAGATAGAAAATAATGATACTTGGGAATTAGTGCCTAGACCAAAAGACTAAAATGTGATAGGAAAAAAATGGGTATACAAAAATAAGTTGAATGAAGATGGTGAAGTTACCAAGAATAAAACAAGGCTAGTATGTAAAGGATATGCTCAGATTGAGGGTATATATTTCAAATAAAATTTTACACTAGTGGTAAGGCTAGAGGTTATTAGAATGTTTCTTTCATATGCAATGTTTAAAATTTTCAAAGTATTTCAGATGGATGTCAAGTCTACCTTCTTAAATGGGAATCTAGAAGAGGAGGTCTGCATTGAGCATCCTAAGGGATTTATTCTCTCAAATGATAGTATCCATGTATGTATATTGAAGAAAGCACTGCATAGATTGAAACAAGCTCCTAGAGCTTGGTATGCAAGACTTGACAAGTACTTGTAAGATCAAGGTTTCAAGAGAGGTTTTGATGACATTAATCTCTACATAAAAATAAAAGGTGAGTATCAATTGATTGTTGTAGTATATGTTGATGACATAATTTTTGGAGGAAACATTGAAAATATGAAAAAAAAAATTTCTAATAATATTCAAAAATAATTTGAGATGTCTATGCTTGGAGAATTGTCATTTTTCTTAGGGTTGCAAATATTTTACTTAAATAAAGAAATTTTCATATCTCAAAGTAAATATGCCAAGGAAATGTTGAAAAAAATTGGTTTTGAGGATTTTGCACTAGTTGGCACACCAATGGGTATAGGGAACAAGGCGAGTAAGGATGAAAATTCACTTGTTGCAAATCAATCTTTGTATAGATCTATGATTGGTAATATTTTATATTTGACAGCATCGAGGCCCAGACATCATGCATGAAGTAGGTATGGTTTTGAGATATCAAGTATCCCTGAAGAAAAGTCATGTTTAATTGGTGAAGAGAATATTTAGATATGTCAAGGGGAAATTGGATTATAGATTGTGGTATCCCACAGGTAGATATTTCACTTTGGTTACTTATATAGATTTAGATTGGGTAGGTTTCTTGGATAACAAAATGAGTAGAAGTGGAGGATATTTCTTTCTTAGTGATAGCTTAGTATCATGGCTAAGCAAAAAGAATAATTTAGTATCACTTTATATAACTAAAGTAGAATATATTTTAGTGGTATTGTGTTTCACTCAAGTTCTTTGGATGAAGAAAACTTTGGAAGATATCAAGGTAAAATATGATGAACCTATTTTTATTTTTTGTGACAACACAAGTGCTATTAATATTTCTAAGAATCTAGTGATGCATTCAAGAATAAAACATATTCCTATTAGATATCATTTTTTGAGAGAGCAGGTTACAAATCAATTGGTTAATATGGAATATATCAGTTCTACATAATATATTGTAGATATTTTCATAAAGGCACTACCAAAAGATACATTTGAGTATCTACAGGAGAAGTTGGGAGTTATTTATTTTACTTCCTACCATTGAGGATCAGGATCAATTAAGGGATAGATAAGTGTTAGCTCTAGGATAGGCCCTTTTCCATTGATGTCAAAGGGGGAGAAGAATAGAAATAGGTACAAAAATAGGTATAGGATGCTATAGTAAGGGGGAATTACTGTATGTTTTTCAGATGATAGTATGTGCAAGTTGGCATGTGCAATATAGGTTTCAGGATGTGGTAGTTTCAGTTTGAGGTTGCCATCAATGAAAAAGGGGGAGATTGTTGGAAATATTTTCATTGATGTCAAAGGTCTAGCATTGGTGATAAAGGCCCCATAGCATTTATTGTCTAAATGTGTTTTTAATGTTCATATTTTGGCTAAAGTGTATTGATATTTATTTAATATTAATGAATATATTTTTGGTTACATAAAAGTCAAAAGAGGGCCCATGGAGAAGTCAAAGAGTCATGGGGTAAAGATAAAAGAGGAATGGGACACATTTTCCCATGAAGAGTCATCTTGAGGAATTATAAGAGTCACCAAGTGACGACAAAAGAGGAAGGGCACAATTTCTCATGAAGGGTCAGTCACCTTGTGACTTTTCAAATTCAAGGATTCAAAGGGTCATACAATTTTGGCACAATTTTTGATGAGGAGTGAAGGATCACAAAGGGTGAATGCCAAAGGTCATTTGGAAGGCTATAAATAAAGGTTTGAGAAGCCATTTGTAATATGAAATAGAGTGCATGGTTTGTAATTGTTTTATTTAGGAAAAGAGGAGAGAATAGAAAGAGATATTGTAGAGTTCTATCATTTGTTGAGAAAGAAACATTGAGAGATAACTATGTTTTATACACAAGATGGGTTGGTACTCCTATGGGTTGGTTCTCATAAATATTTGAAAGAGGTTGGTGCTCTTGTGAGTTTGTGCTCACAAATAGTTGTTGTGTTGGTGCTTGGTAAAGGGGTTGGTGATCCTACAAGTTGGTGCTTAAAAAAATTGTAATTTGAGATAGTTCTCATTCATATCCTTGAGATTTTTCTCCATGGTTTTTCACACATTTGTTTCCACATAAAAATTTGGTCCCCCCCCCCTCTGTCTCTCTCTCATATGGTGTATGTTATTGTTTCAGTTTTATTGCATATCTTGAATGTATGGTTAAGTGGAGTTTGATTAAGTAAAATATTTATAAGATATATAATATACTGATTCATCTCCCCCCTTTCTACCCCACCCCCCCTCCTCCAATCTCAAATATCCCATGATTAACATGTATATGTCTATGTAAGATAGTAAGTAGATTTGAAACAAATAGTGAGGCTCATATAGATTTACAACAACATAATAAAAGGATAAAAATCATAAGGTAGCATATTGGTGTGAGTTAATTTTGGGTCAAGACCATATTTTAAAATAAATTCATGCATGGTAATTGTATTATAAGTTTTTCATTGTCAAATATTTAATACAAAAATTTAGTATCTATATTTTTCGAGAGATTGATATAACATTAGAAGTTACTAGTGAGCTACTTGGTTTAAAAAGTAATTTGGAAGATTTATCTTGATTAAGAGAATGATTATAAGGAATTTAAGATTATTCCATGATATAAAAAATACATAAATTACAAATAATCATGTAAACATGCATTCAAAAAATTGAACATCCTCATGTTATATTTTTCCACCCAACACCCTTGTCTTATCCAGCTTTATGGCCAAAATTTTTGGTCTAGATATCATCATAATTAAGTAGATAATTTTTAGTTGAAGGATTTAAAACATGTTTATTCCAAAATATTATCAAAGGGAACTCTTTAATTTTATGTTTACAGGAAAATGGTAAAGAACAAATGTTATAATAAAATTAATGTAAAAAAAGTATTTATGGTGTTAATTAAATGTATAAATTCTCCTTATAATCATGAGAGATGTTGCATTCAACACATGTCTATTTTTAGGGATGGTCCAAAAAAAATATTTGATTCATTGAAAATTATGCAACCCATGAATGATTCCAATAGGTCTAGAAACATCCAATAATTTAAGGGGAGACCTAGGAAATTTACCCAAATTGTAATGCTAAGGGATAATTGTTTAGAGATTAAAAAATTGATACATCCAAGAAGAAATAATGAGAAAGGAGACACAATCATACATAAAACCTTTTTATACAATTAAAAATTCATGTTGATGGTCAGAGAATTGATATTAAAAATTTTTATTTTTCATATTTTAGATGGTACTCAATTTAATACCATAAGGGGTCCAAGGTCCATGTGTTTTTCACCCAACATGTTAGGATAACTTAAGAGGGAATTACAAACATAATATGCTATCAAATTAAATTGTCCTAACCATTTAAAACCAAAAATGATTTTAAGAAAATATTAAAAAAATTAGGTTACTATTAATTAATTCAATTAAGACATTCAAGATGAACTTCAAATACTTCTTAATCCACAATCACAGTTTTAACAATTGTACCCTTGATATGAGATGCCATTTTTAAGGAAAATGGGACATCCAAAGGAATGAAAAATAAAATATTAATAAATTTAAATAATTGTATTTAGTCTTTCACTTTATAAAAATGTGGTTTCAAACCTAAGGGAATAACATGATACAAAAGTTATTATAGATATTAACTTTAATAGAGAAAATAACTCAAAAACATTTGAAATAAAACTTTATTAAAGTTAGTTAGTTAGTTATATATATATATATATATATATATATATATATATATATAAATAAATAAATATAAATATAAAATTTATATTATTTTTAACACATCTTAACTTTTTTTATTTGAGCAACACGTTTATATTGACTCGAATGTCACATATTGTATATTATTTGAGTGTTTTAACAACAATGGCATAAATTTTGTGGAAACACTTTAATGGGTTAAAAAACACATAAAAAATGGACTCAAAACATTCTTGTATGTCAAATATATCAATATTTTTCAATCACCTTCTTTGAGCAAGAAAAAAAATCCTAACTAGATAATATATATCAAATTTTAGATATTTAATTTTTTATTAGCATATCATAATATTATAATAACTCCTCAAACCTCATTTTTTTAATCAATATATTTTATCCTTGGCATAATGAAAGGAGAGAGTATATTATATAAACATCCACCTTAACTTAAATATCAACTACATACATATCATAATATAGCCTAATATAGCCTAATATAGCCTAATCGATAATCAACTACATACATATCATAATCGAGATCAAGCATAAATACATTAACCAACCTTTATAGTATAAATTATTGGCCCCCAAACCATAAAATACAAATAATTCCAAAATTTTATAGATCTTACTTAAGAAATTGTAGTGTGTGATGATAATAGATAATTTAAAAAGAATATTCTGACTTCTAAAAAGACATAGAAAGAGAAGTGAAAATGCATAGAGAAAATTGTGCACATGGATATTAATTTGTATATGATCATGTTTAGTTATATTTATGTCATATTTTTTTAAAATTCATTTTATAATGTTTTAGTATATTCCAAATACAATGTTCTAAAAACACTTCATCATTTCAATCAAGTATAGAAAAATCCACATTATGTAGAGACAAAAAATGATAGATCCAAAATTAAAATTTCATATGCATTGAATTTTACTCAAAAAAATTGGGTAAAGCATTTCCAATTAGTTTAAGCATGCCCATATTCCATTATTATAAAGGAAAAGAATATAACCTAACCTAGATCTCAATGGAAGTAGGATTAACATAACCCTTCAAATCAATTCCTTTCAAGGATACAAATTTAACTTTCTCCCCTAAAAAAACCAACCATGATCCTATGTTGAAAGGTATCTAACCAAAAACCTTGAAAGGTATCTAACCAAAAACCAAACTATCAATAAGTAAGAGAGATTTGTTGCTTGAAATTCCTCCCAATTTTGTTCTACCCATTTTTTTAATGCTTACCTTTCCATTTTCTACCATGGATTTTCCCCAAGAGCAATTTAGAGGAAAATTCCTTACATTTTTAATAAAAAATATTTAAGAATGTAAAACCTATTAAATACTTATACTTTAGTGGGTAAAGACTCAAATGTGACTCAATATCTTATTTTTATGATGAGAATATTTCACCCTTATCATAAAAAATAATGGACTTATTAAAATCTTCCCATATAGATCCTATCCTCAATGTGTTCATGATAAAGGAAATTTAATAAATTGACGTCCATTTTAATCCTTGAATTTTTGTCACATTGATAAAATATGGAAATTAAATAAATTATATCCCCTTGATATCCTCTTAAAATGATACCTTTATCCAACATAGTTATATATTTAAAATGACGACCTTTCATTCCATGTTCCTTATCAACCTTAGAAAGTGTATAAGCCGTCATACATAATATGTCATAAAAAAATAAAAAATGATTTAAAAATATCCTCGTCATCTTTCACAACAACAAATATGGTTTCTTCCATAGTAACAAATATTATCCCTTCAAAAATAATGAATACTTCCATTTTTGAAGTAGATGGTGGAGAGTTATTATTCTTCCTTCCCTTCATTATTCATTATTCTTATTTAACCCTTGAAAATAACATGTTTTGATATTATTGTCCACTATGAAACTCAAAACATAGCTATATCTTAGTCTAACATCAATTTATCATTCTATAATGACTTTTTTTATTGCAGAGTCTTATTTCTTCTTTTAGACTAACCCATTCCTATATTTATTAGTATATTTATGGATGGATATTCATTTTACATCATTGTATTATTTATATAACTTTTTTCCTTTTTATAGAGGGTCATGTAATCATACTTCCCATGACCCTACTCCCTATATGATTACACATTGGATCACATGTAGAATACTTACCCTATTTATCCCACTTGGAGATATTTTCCACTTGCTTAGAAATTTTCCACATGGTATTCTCATCCCCTACACATCCTTAGTCCATATCATCTCTTTGGCATGTTAGACAAGCTTTATAAGGACCCCTTGGAGCCCTTTCAGGAACTCGTTGACCACCCTATGTGACCTTTGGACCTAGGCCATGGCTTAAGGAAGAAACCCATGGCCTAGGCCACATGTTTAATTCATAAAATCCATGGCCTAAAGCATAGCCTAGGAAAAATGCATGCAAAAGTTCCTTGTTTGGGCCCAAACAACTAAAAATGGCTAGTTTTTGGCTTGTTGGTGTATTAGGGTTGAGATATATGTCCATTTCCTCATTTTTTTGAGCCTATACATTAACTCTCTCCTAGATTTATTGATCTGATATTCCCACTTGATCATAAGACTCAAATATTGGCTACCTCCTTGAATCTCTCTTGTTTCTTACTTGGCATAATAACATTCATTGTTATAGGGGATGCCCTATTCTACTGAAACTATTCTTGGTGATTCACATTGCTATTAATAGTGTTCCTAAATCTTGTAGTTTTATCCTTGATTCCTCAAGACTCCATTTTACTTGTCTCTTATGCTCCTTGCATTGGCTCTTCCATAGATTGGCAGCTTCTCCTTCACCTCTTCCACATCTTTTGGATCTTGGTCTAGACTTAACTTACACATAGCCTAATCCTCTTCCTCTCTTGATTCCTATCTTGGATAATCAGTTAGTAGAAAGTCTACACATCTCTCTTGAGATTGATATAAGGGTAATTTGCTTTGAAAAGTGAAATTCTTTTTTATTTTTAGTAGTATACATGCTACGATTTGATTTGTTTTAGTGATTTAGCTTATTTAGAGTATTGATTAGAATAGTTTTTGATATTGCATTTGTATGTGGTTTAAAATAATTTCATTTCTTTAAATATTTACCATTACATGTAATTCCCTCTTTGGAAACATTTGTCATTGTATAATAGAATACTACATGCTCAAAACAAACTATACAAGTTGTATAAATAATCTCTCTCTCTCTCTCTCTCTCTCTCTCTCTCTCTCTCTCTCTCTCTCTCTCTCTCTCTCTCTCTCTCTCTCTCTCTCTCTCTCTCTCTCTTGCTAAACTAGAAAATTGCATTGTTAGAAAACAATAGTGTTGAAAGTGAAAGATAACTCAAACTTAGATTAGGCATGCTCTTTAACCCTTAAAAACATATTTATTGATTAAAATGTCTTTAATTTGGCTTAAAAGTGCATTTGCTTATAAGTTTACATATCATTTGTTAGCTCTCTTTATTTGGCATTATTGTTTCCATAATTCATATGTAATCAATTGTCTACATTTAGTTACTTGATTTATTGTGGTTAGATCCATTAGAGATACCTGCATCCTTCATGCACTTAATCATGCTAGCCATAACCTAGTTTACAAGTCTATCTATATCTTGGTGCAAGATGACAAACCAAATAGCCACTATAGATCTCTTGAAGCCCATAGAAGCCTTGAGCCTTCTAACCTCTTAGTGGTTTATTTAAGTACCTTATGTACGCCCATACAAAATACTAGTGGCTCCATTTAGATTCTTAGAGATACACGTCCTAGTAGCCATTCATTACTATAATCACTTATTTATCCATTTTGACAATTAGGATCAATGTAAGATTGGTGATACTCATATTATTTTAGATTTTTAATCTTTACAACTAGTTATTTCTATGTTCCCATTTAATTATTTGAAAGTTTACAGTCAACTATATTTTCTTGTTGTATTCTCTCCTTTACTTTATACATGTAATTAACTTAATTTATTACTATCCACTTTCCATTTTTTGGACTCTTATCATATTATATGTTATGTAATTTCTATCCTTCATTCACTGAAATATTATATTCCGCCATGTTCATGATAACTTGGATTGTTGCTAACTCTTTGGTGATAGTAATATAAATTCATAATTGTGGTCCTTTTCACTTTGATAATCAGGAAGCCTTTGGATTAACCTATCCATTTCATTTTATTTATTCTCCTTATCTATTCATCATTTGAACATGTGGATGATTGTTCATACCTTTACAAAATGTGTTTACTTTGTATTCATGCCAAAAAATCATAAGACACCAAGTGTCCATGTGTTCAATGTTCCACATAACCAACTAAATATAATGTTACTGCATTCAATAATCTATGTAGGGATTCATTCTCACAATAAATGTCCACTTATAAAGATCCCAATTTTTCTGTGTTGACTTAGATATCCAAATGATCGACTCAATACAAATCATTAACAACTAATCTCATTGTTGGTATATAAATAAAATAAGATCATAGATATATCCCCTATTATTTACACATAAACTAGATTCATCATGGTATCTCTATAGTAAGAAGAGATATAACCAAAATCATATTATACGAGTGCTTAGTTATCACAACTATAACCATATTTTTTTTTGTTATCTAATATGAAATAATAAAAGGGTTCATGAAAAAATAATGATTTTGATGATATAAAATAAATCAATAAATATGTCCAACTCAAATTGATAATTGACCATGAACTAAAGTAAGAATTAGGCTATGTGGGGCATTACACATTACTCCTTAAGGAAAATTCATCTCTAAAGTTTCATTTTTATGAGAACATGTACTTGATTATTATTTTTTTTATATGAAATCAAATATTAGTGCATCTCTTGATATTATCAATGTATTAATATCCAATTATGCTAATAATAATGAAAGATAAATCATTACATGTTAGTTATTAACAATAATAATAGATGTAAATATAAAAATCAAGGATACATATCAACAAGAATAAGCCATCATAAAATACAAATGGAAGAATAATATCTCAAAAAATTGGTATAGTTACCATCCTCTATACCCAATTTCACATAATATCATCAAAAAAATATGGCATTAGAAATTAAATGTATATTAATTTGAATACTAGCCATAATAATTATTTCCCTATTTCAGCACCTTGGTAGAGGACTCTATATCTTGTGCACCAAGGAAAGCTCAATTATTCTATCTCATCCATGAAAAAATATGTAAGGAGGAAAAATATACTAATATGTGTATTATAATCAAGCACACACAAACCTCACTTCAGGGAACTTGAATCTTTCATGCATAAAGTAGTAGATAAGGAGAAAATAGTTCGTCTCAAATAATAAGAATAATATTAATATAAATAGTTTACATAATAATCCATATAAATGAGCACCATTCATAAGGGGATGTATTTTAAGAAAATAACAATCACATATGGGAAATTTAGTCAATTAAATTATAATAAAACAAAAAATTATCTCTCACATAGGAAATTTCAATAACAAGATACCATAAAGCAAATTTCCATCATTTTGGTAACCAAATATCATAGATAAAACATCCATAATGAGTGTAAATAAAATCCAAATAGAACATACAAACCCAACTCATAGGAAGGAAAAAATAATAATTAACATAGAAAAAACATCCATCACACATGATAAATTGTATAAAATATTTTTTCATAGAGAAAACATTAATTGCACATGGGAAATTTGATAATAAAATTTATCATAGAAAAAACATACATCACACCTGGGAAATTGTAACGACCAATTTAGCATAAGAAAAATATCCATCACACATAAGGTATCACAAAAAAACAAATTTATCTTAATGATGTCATTGGTATGTAATGAGTGGTTGGATGCACCAAGCACATCACACAAGTGCTAAATCAATTACACCCATCCATTTATTTATTTATTACAAGTGTGCATCAATACACCATAATTAATTTATCATTCATATAAAGTAAAATAATACATATATAATACATCAATACAAATCCTCATACATAATAAACTTACTAGCCCAAGGTGTCATCAAATTTTAATACACAAAAAATCAAGAGCAACATACATATGCACAAAAAAGAGTAGTTATCACCCAAAAGTGGAATACTAGAAACATATACATAATTACATATGTACAATCAACATACTCATAACAAAATACACATAGTAACATAAAAATATCAGAATGTATCATGGAATCAATAGAAAATAAATTAATAAATTAAATCCACAACTCCTTAAGGCATTGAAATCACAAAAATAAATTTCATCCTATTTGCTCAACCAAGAAAAATATTCTTTTATTGACATCAAGGTGTCATGTTATGTCAAAACACTACAATTTACTAAAAACATACCAATTTAAAAGTTTAAAAAAATGGTTTAATGTATTTATAAATCATCAAAGGGAAATTTTACATCAATTAAGGTTCATCTTTTTATCACAAGATGTTGACATAATATCCATTTGAAAATTTCAATGGGGTGTTACATAATTTTTATCCAACAAGCTTATGAATATTAGAATGATTTTTTCAATAATATCATTCATATTCAACTCCACATTCAATAAGTGGTATGGTAATTAAATAATATATCATATTCACAATTCCCACAAAGATATTTATCTTTATTATAAAACACATTGATTTACCCAAGCCACCACATATAAGGTTATATTTTTTTTCCTTAAAAATAGATGCCATTGTTAAAACATTTTTTAGGTATTCAATGAGGATATTTCCCATATTCCATCACACTTCCATTTTTTCTCATTGCAATTATACACAATTAATTTAGTATTAAGGTAAATATTTCCAATTCTTCATAAAAAATTTGAGACAATTTTTCCTCCAAAAAATTTCAGCCTCAACTATTCTTTATTAAACCAATAGATATGGATATATTATCCAATGTATTTTATCTCCATGTGGTACATGTTTGCACATTTTGGTTCACTTTCCTATTTTATTATTCACTCAATTTCAATTTATCAATATGAGGCTTATTTGCATTCAAGAGTCACTCTTGTTATGGGATTTTATGTTGGGTATTACCATCATGGAAAAATAAAAATAGATTTTCCTTTCAAAATTTTGAGTTATAGGTGTTTTCAAATTGATTGAGAGGTTATTTTAGGTTGACTGATTCAAATATACCTATTACACCATTTTTAAATAGGAATTTCTCCTTTTTTGAGATGGTTTTAATATGTGATTCTATTATTTTTTTCTTTTCCCTAATATTATATTTATGATTTATATTATTTATTCTTAGTTATTTTATTTCATAATTAATTTTTTTAAAAACACTTTCAACATGTTTTGAAAACTATGATGTGGTGGAAAATGGTTAAGTATAAATGTGAAATCTAGCTACTAGGGAAATTTTAGTCAATTATATCCTTTGGCTGGAAAACCTTATTTATCTAAGAAACATCCAATTTAAATCTATGAAAATTGTATTTATAGAGACTAATTATTATCTTTATTTAAATTATTATTCATATCCAAATAATACCATCTACATGTTTTTGGGAATTGTTATATGTGCATATTTTCTTAAATTTCTTTGTTAAACTATAGATTGTTGTAGTAATAATTAAGAGTGATCACTATCAGTTTAGAAGGATATTTAAAATATTATCATATTAAAATTTTCTCACATATGAATTTCACAAGTTCATCCTTTCACATATAATGTATTTCCATAGGTAAATAGTGTTTCACCTCAGCTTTGATACCAATGTCTAGCACCTTGTCATGTTACTCAAAAACCAAACATAATTTTCTAATTTTATTTAATTTGATTATGCTTGAGCAAAGCATATGAGCCCAATACTACACATACTCACCCACATATTTTATATTAAATTACATTATGAATATTGAAAATAGATTCATAATTTATCTTACTAGAATAATATGGGTTGCATTATCGAGCTAGTGTCGATTTAAGTTACGAAGCACACTCCATGTAAGATCTTGTGACTTGTCGCTTATGGGCCATTGAGAGATAGCTCCACCCAAATATCCCAAAATTGAAATATAACCCCAAAATCAAAACTAAAAACACCTTAAACATTAGTTTATAACCATCCCACACTCAGTACTTGAGCTACCTACATATCTACTCATGGGCATGTACATAAGCATAAAATAGGGTCAGATTTAGTTCACCTTAAAATCCTTAGAATGAATTTAAAATTATCCAAGTTGGATATTTTATATCAAGTCCTAATTTGGCTCATGGGTCATTGATTATATATATATATATATATACATATATATATATATATATATACATATATATATATATATATATACATATATATATATATACATATATATATACATATATATATATATACATATATATATATATATATACATATATATATATATATACATATACATATACATATACATATATATATATATATATATATATATATATATATATATATATATATATTTATATATATTATAGAATATATCCTCATTTTATTCCAACACTTAATGATTTCCTACATGATCACATTAAAATTCTATCACTAAGTGTCATCAAACCATAAGTTTCTTAAGTCATGTAATCTCTGAGCTAAGCAAGGTTACATCTAAATTTAGGATGCAATCACATATTTATTGGTATGAGATTCAGAGTTCTCTTAAGAATCATAGTAATTAAATTATATCAAATCAAATTCTAATAATGTAGTTAAGATTAGAATGAAACATTACTTTAACTTATATTTATTATTAATATGAGTATTGATTAGAATCATATAAGAATGGGGTATGGCCAAGTAGTAAGGTAGTAGGTTTTGGTCCTATTATTGTGAAGGTTTGAATCCTTCCATCTTAGCTAGATGAGACAAATATTTAAATAGTAAAATAATGGTAAAATTAGATTTCTACTTTCTTTTGATTTCTAGTCATTTCATAGACTATACTTATGGAAGGGAAATATGATTTAAATAGGTATTAAATATAGAAAGGGATATTTTTATGGTGTAGGATGGGAAAACAAATCAAATTGAAATAAATTCTAATTTATCTATAAAGATAAGGTAGAGTCAAATGCTATAAAGAGTTTCACTAGTTTGAATTAAAAAAATGGATACGAATATTGCATGAAAAATGCATAAAGAATATAATGATTCTCAATCTCAATGAGACAATGTTGAGAGAGAAGTAAGTAAGAGAAGGTAGCCCACCATTGAATAAATATCCAATGAATGCATTTATTAATTGAAATTAAATTAATGAGATGATATTATCTCATGATCTCATTCTCTGAGAATGGGGATATGGAAAAATTTGTAGACGCTATGGACTTAATCGATTTGAGCCTTGGTATGAAAATTGACTAAGTGATATCTTCCAAATCCAAGGAACCTTAGGATATTATGAATGGGCAATCTTGAGCTAAATCTAGTTTATAAGTGATAATAATTTCTTTTCCCAAAAAGGAATAGGTGCAGAGACTTGATAGAAGATATTCTAACAAATGAATATCATTTGAATTTGATCGAATACTATTATATAGAGAGTGCCCTTTGGATATAACACTTGAGTAAGTGTTATATACAATAAATGAAACAAAACTAACGATTATAACTTGAGTCATTCTAGGCTTTTTTTAGGAGTCTAGCTCAAAATCAAATTGAATGAACTAATTCATTAAGTAATCCAATTTAGAGCTTCTTTAGAAAGAGAGTTAATTCCATTTTTTTAATGAATGATTGGATGATGATAAAGATAGAGTCTAATTTTACATGTCAATACCAACAATAATGTAAATTGCAGTAGGAGAAAAATATGTTGATTTTATAGACCATGAGGGTTCAAATCCCTTTATCCCCAGGTTTATGTCTGAATAATAAATATCTCATTCTTTTCAAAATTTTGTGAGTAATTAAAAATTCTCACTTTAGTTTAAATGGTGCTTATTTTGATATCTATTACCCCACTATTTTTTTTATCTAAATTGCAAACTAGATCGTAAGACGAGCTGATCATAAGAGAAATTGATCCATTTTGTCACATAATCATGTACTATATGTACAATTACTATTATCAAAATTTTAATACATAATTGTAATTAATTGTATAATTATGACTTACCAATCCAAAACCAGGATCCTTTTCAAAAGGGAATTTTTTTTCCCTTTATCTTTTTAGTTGACATGAGTGCAGGTTTTGTAATAGGATAATGTAGAGGGAAGAGCTAGGATAGCTCAATTGGTAGAGTAGAGGCTAAAAATCCTTGTGCCACCAGTTCAAATCTATTTCTTGACATGTGGAACCATCTTATCTAGATGGATAAAAAAAATATATCTATATATGGGCATAATCCATACATGTATATCTATGTCTACATATTGGGAAAAGCATCTTCCACTTTTTTTCCACTTTTTTGTTTATAGCATGCCTTCTCTATTCTAATCAAATCTTGAAAGAAATAAAAAATATGAGAATATTTGATGGATACTTTAATTAGAATACTAATTTATCTTGGAACCAATATAAGCTCAAATTGGATCTTTCCTTTTCAGACATAAGATGTGGTGTGGTAAATAATTATTGATGTGTGAATAAAATACACTTTGTTCATCCTTATTTCATTCAAGGATATAGTATAATATATTGCAGCTAGAGTCACATTTGATTTCATACGAAATGGAAAAGATTATCCAAAAGATAGATCTATCATTGAAAAATTTAAAAAAAAAATTACTTTTATTCCATTCAATGAGAATCTTGTATCTCATAAAAATTATGTGCAATACAATATTTACATAAAGGCCAACCAATCCAACTTTTAGGCATTAATATACATTTGAAACATGGATGAATTTCATAAAGTATTCCCAACATATCATAAGATTCCCATTTTTGGAAATTAGCACCTTTCAAAATACATAGAATAGATGATATTATGGGATCTTCCCTTGGGACAAAAACTTTTATACACACCTCTTCGGGTTGATCTGCATTATCCTTTATTTTTATAAGATGATATACACTAGTAATTGATCCTTTTGGTGCTACATCATAGGCACATTGAGAATGGAGATAATTAAAACCATAAACATATAAAGTGATGGATATAGAGGTCCATTCCTTAGATTTGATCTGTAACATCTTTGGGCCTTAGTAATCAAAACCTAAAGTTCTATGAGCTAACTTATGCTTGGCTATCCAAGCAGATAGTCGACCCTAAATTTTATTACTATTTATTGTCAAAGTATATTTATAAATATTTAAAATTTATAATGGAATTACAAATTATTTTTCATGTTCGTTACTTTCTACTAATGATTATTAATTCACCAATTAAACAATGAACTCTCATATTTTCAAGTTTTTCAAGGGGTAGCTCTGAAATGACTTCAAATGTTTTGGGGGGTATCTCTAAAGTTGAATCAAATTGATATTCATAAGATTGATGGAAAAACTTCTCCTCTTCATTTTCAGTATGAATATCGGGTCCAATATGAAACCTATGCTTTCTAGAGAAATACCTCTTTCTTTATTGAGATGCAGCCTTATATTCAGATAACTCTTGAGCTATTTTTCCATGAAGTTTTATTATAACATCTATAATAGCTTCTGGTTTAGGAGGGAAATCTAGAAAATAAATGTCCATAGGAATTAACTTATCTACTCTATGAATGGTAGTATAAGAATCTATACTAAACATTCCTCCTATAATCATACATGCTACCATAATAATTACATATTTTGGTTTGGGCATTTGTTCATATAATCTCACTAAAGAAGGATCCATTTTTATGGTCATAATTCTAGCTGTTATAAGGAGGTTGGCTTGTCTAGGACTAGATTTTGGTACCAAACCATAATGATCAAATTTGAACCATGAACTTATTAATGAATCAAATTCAAAAAAATAATAAATTGTACCATCAAGGAGTGGCCATAAACTAGAGAGCCTCACCTAATTTAACAGAGCATTTAGAGTAGTTAAAACATTTTTTTTTGAAATTGCTTGATCAAGCAAAGGTGACTCTATAGGATATATTGTTGGCTTTATGTAATTTTATGCTTCCCTTCTACCACCCAAAAATTTGGAAGTTAAGACCATTCCAATGCTCCTTTTCTCCATGCATAAACTAAACTAATAATTAAGATAAGGAAAAAAAAGATTCTATAAATGTATATAGACCAAAAATATCAAAAATCATTGCCCACAAATAGAGAATGATTGTTTCCACATAAAAAATAATGAAAACTAGAGAAAACATATAATAATGAATTTTAAATTGGATCCAAGTATCTCCCATTAGTTTTATACTTGATTTGTAACTAGTGGCTTTCTCTAGCCCTTTATTTATGGGGGCCAAAGCTATGGAAATTGAGAATGCCATAATCAAAATAAGGTTAGATATTACTAAATATATCTAAAAAGTATCATATTTGGAAAATATAAACATAAATAGACTCCTGTGAAATAGATAAATTTTCTCTATTTTATTATCAATTTAGACATCGCTCCTCTACCCCCCCTAAATAATTGATTCTCATCAAAACATATAATTCCTATTTCACTCTTGACTTATCATGAAATTTATGTAAGAATATTAATTTATGTTTCCTCTTTCATATTGATTCTTCCTATACTTACATTCATCATCACCAAATGATAACAATCTTTCCTTTTCATGAAAGGGTTGTAATTGAACCCTTACAATTTGGTAGACCCCCCATGTTGATTCGAGTTGTAATGTGTCATCAACATGAGTTGATGTAAGGGAATTTAAAGGTATATTTTAGTTATATGTTTTATCCTGATATAAAAAATTTGTACATCTAAATTAGGGGTATTTCAGGTTAGTTATTTCTAATGATGCAGGATGGGTCAACAAGCTTCCTTTATTCTAGACTCAAATTGAGTGAGTCTAGTAATATGCCATTTGACTATGAGAAACCTATGATCTCTTGGAGTAATATAAAAAAGAGGTTTATGTATCCTTTAATGTATCCATAAGCCTAATTATTCCTCCTTGGGTCTATCTCATAGGGATAAAAGATAATCAAGTCCTTTGTCTTATACTTGCATAGGCGATGATACAAATATTCAAATAAAATAATTTTTAGGCTCTCAGATATATCTACCAAATAGTGAAAATTACATAGTATTGGGTTGAAGATGTTCAAGAGAGAATCCACCTCTATTTTCAAAAACATTAAAATGAATCATCAAATAAATACATAATTTGATCACATGTCGATGCATACAGTTTATTATATGAATGTAATGGTTTGAGAAGTAGATTTTACTTAGTTAATTCATAGTATGTAGAGCTAATTTAATACTAAAAAGAGAATAAGAGTATTAAGTTCCCCTTAAAAGGGAGATAAATTCAATTTGAAGTGAAGAATGATGATTTTAAAAATCTTGATTAGTATTACGTACGTCCCATATGGAAATGGGGGATTAATTATGTCTAAAAAAATAAGCATCAATTTTCTACTACATTTTATATCAAATTTAAGGACAAAAACTAATAATTGGGATGAGTAGGTACCAATTGGCTCGTGGAACGTACCAAATATTTCACATGAATATGATTTTTATGACTTAGAGACATGATTTTTGATCTATTGTTTAATAGATCAAAAATATCAGGGAAGAGGACTCTGGGTCTCAATCACCATAATTTAATTTTTTTATTTAATTAATAAAAAAATAATTTGAAATTTCCATCCCATTAAACTTCTCTATTTTAAAGATCTAGAATGCATTTTAGGAACTATGTAGACTCTATTATTTTAGAATCTAAAAGCATATAGGAAATTAAGGTTCATATTCACCATACGTTAGTTTCCTGGGAGTTTGCATTTTTTGGTTTACTACCAGAATGCAACAAGGGAAAAAAGTGCTTCCTAGCATATATTAAGTTTATCCAAAAAGATAATTATAAAAAAGGATCAATAATCTTAGGGGAAGAAAAAGTAAGAATGAACCGAGGGTTCATTCTTTAGATATGTTTAGTTAGGACAAACATTTTCCTAGAATTGGCCTTTCTAACCAGGTATTGAACATATTTATAATTAATAGGTATTAAAAAATTATCTAGTATAGATCAAAATTAGGAAAAGTAGGTTGAATTTAGTCTCACTTGATGCAAATAAAGTGATAGAATGATAGTTGATCAAGATCAAATATATTGATCAACTATCATTCTTATTTTTTAACTTCAAATAGATTCACAGATACAGAAAAGAGAATCATTTTTCTATTTTATTGAATCTAATGTGTTTGGAGTTAAAAGTTCCATGTCTAATTTAAGTTGAAGTGATTTGAAGACTCTTTAAAATTATAGTTAGGTCATAGAGACACTAAGAAAAGAGGGGAAATATAATAGTTTCATAACTATACACGGCTATACAAACTCAAACCGTAGACCTTTTCGGTTGAACAGATCAAGGTTTTTATGACCAAAATGATTCAAACTATTCCAAGAACCCAAAATGCATTTTTATTGCATTGGTATCTTTAATTAATTGATGGATTGATTGGTTAGTCTACCATTCTCTTCTTTCCAAAAAGATATATAATAATATGGCTTTGTTTTCTTCAAACACAAATTTTAGAAGCAATCCCAAAGTTATTCAAAATATTTCCTTGATGCAGGTTTGCTATGCTTAGACATAGATTCACTCAAATGAGTCTCTATCACCCCAAAAGTAGAATAATATGATACTTCATACACCTGAAAGTTCATAGAGAGAAAATAATTTTTTTGAGGTCCCTGTATTATACTCATTATGGCTAACAATGAATGCACCCAAGATTGACCATATCAACTATATTTATAAGTTCTAATCAAATATAACTTCATCTTTATCATTCTATTGTTCTCCCAATTCATAGAGAAAGACTATATAACATAAGATATTTATGGATCATATGAACCAAAAAACTCTACTAAAAAACATTGGCACACTTGTAAACGAGGTTCTATACCAAGCTGAGCTATAGCCCTTCACAGTTTTGAAGATATACTAACAAAATATATCACTTTCTATCAAGGTGGATATGATACATTTCGTTAGGGGGAATATTGTTTATATGGTGAATTCCACCTAGAATTATTTCTATTTATGAATCTATGTATGATGATAAATCACCCACTTAACTCAGTGGTAAGAGTATCAATTTAATACGGTGAGAGTCATTGGTTTAAATCCAATAGTAGGTAATAATACATCGATAATGATTTATAAGTTCATTCATTATTATACAATATAATAATTTTATTGTAAAAATTGTAGGTAAAACTTATTAGATGCCATAGATGACTCAATGGCATCTTAATAAGTTTTTCTAAAATTTTTATAATAAAATTATTATATTGTATAATAATTAATGAACTTATAGATCATTATTGATGTATTGTTACCAACCATGGAAACTCTTCCAAAAGACTCTGTAAAAGATTGGAAGCTAGAGCAAAATCATTTGCAATGAAAAGATCAATAGGAGTCCAATTATCTATATTTGATTCTAATAGAAACCAACAATCTTGAGCTATTTATCTGGCCAATCAACCCAAAATATGATAGAATATGGTTAATTCCTTCACAGCTATTCTAGCAATTGAAGGTTCTAGATACCAGTCATGCAAATAGTATGTTATTTGACCCTGTAAGTCCATTCTAAGATTTAGGAAATTCCTGCAATACGTCAGTTTATTTTGTATAATAGCTTTTCCTATATTATAAGGAAGTAATTTATAAATATTACTGAATTGAAACTTTAAATTTTTTGGAGCTGAACTTGGTCTATACATAGCTTCTTTAATTATCCTATTGCTTATAGATAAAGTATTTTGGCTAATACTAAGTAGCCAGATATCATTGGCAAGATTTGCCAAATCTAGTGTAGTAAAACCTCTTGTCGTTAATCCAAATTCATCATAATAGTTCCAATATTTTTTCAAATAGAGCCTTTTGCTATGTAGAAGCAAATGAAATTCCTTTTCTCGATGTGGGGTAGGAAAATTTTTAGTATTTATAAATGTATCGATTATTCATTTATAATAAGGAGTGATTAGAATTGGATCCACATTTTTAGGAATATGAGTCAAAACAATAACAACAATATTTTATTTTATATTGGTTTCTTCCTCATAATCACAAATATCCATTATGATACGAATATATATATTGACGAGTAAATTCTTATACACACACACATACATAATATATATATATATATATAATATATATATATATATATATGTATGTATATATATATGTATATATATATATATATGTATATACATATATATACATATACATATACATATATATATATGTGTGTGTATATATATATATATATATATGTATATATATATGTGTGTGTGTGTGTGTATGTATATGTATGTGTATATGTATATACATATACATATATATACATATATATATATATATATATATATATACATACATATATATATATATACATACATATATATATATATATATGTATGTATGTATGTATGTATGTATGTATGTATAAGAATGTACATTCTTAAATATATTATTGTCCATTGTGATATGAATTTATATATTGAGGTGTACATTATTATATCTATTAAGATAAATATATATATATATATATATATATATATATATATATATATATATATATTGAGGTGTAAGTTCTTATATGCATTGTGATACGACTATATATATCAAGGTGTATTAAAAAATAGAGTGCCCACAAAACATATTGCAATGATATTGTATCTACATGGCCACCAAGCCACATAATCAATCACCATAATATTATATAAATATAATTACACTATGAATAACCAAAATACCACATGTATATATTTAATATTTATAGATACAATTAGTAAATTTTGTATACTACATAAACATAGTGTGTTCATAATACCCACATGGGCCACAAGTACACATGTGTTTTGGCTATTAAATAAGTTCATAGACTTCACAAGTTTCCAAAAATACCATAGAGTCTCATCAAACTATAGATATATTAATCAAGTGGCTATATTTATGTGTTATCTTATCAAATATTTAAGACCCCCTAACACTTTTATTAATACAAGATCCACATGTCATAATATTGACAACACCCACAATACCTAATGGGAGATATTTTATATGAACATGATTTTGACCCATTTACACGAACTACCACACATAATATAAACAATAGGGTATCCATATGGGTTACAAGATCACCAAATCATGTCAATAATGAATATGAGTTATCCATGGATTATATAACAATGCAAGTCCATTACAAAATGTCATACCAAATTGATGTCTCCTAATAACCATTATAATAACCCCACCAAGATTCTCTCAAAATTTTGCCACATTTTTTATGTTTATGTTTTTTATTTTTAGTTTATCTAATTATGTTTAGCTAATTTAATAATTAAAAAAAAAAAAACATATTATGCATGTAATAAATAAATAACATTTTAACTATTTTCAAATCATATACTAAAGAAAGAGTACAACTTCAATAACATAATCTGTAATAAAAATTATGATTTCTAGTGTAATAATCTGAATATAAAAGTACAAAATTATTAAAATCATATATGGGAAGAATACCTACCCACTAGCATATAAATGTTTAAAAAATATTGTTTTTCATCAAATAGAACATTTACAAATTAGGTGATACATCGAATATATCAGTCAATGTGTCTAAAAGTCATGATTGAGAATTTTGGGTTTAGATTAAATTAGCTATAAAGAGACACACCATCATCTAAGTGATTTTCCTCCAACCACAAACCTGGTAGTCTCCTACACACCTCCAAACTTGGGAGTGGTATTACTCTCAAATGAGGGTGGAATTTAATGAAAATTTATGAAAAATACTAGAACCTTCAAGGAGTGATGTGTTTTCAAGTACAATCACTATTACATGTAGATAATCAAGTAGACTCTAGATAACCTATATATACTCATAAACTCTAACCAAACATTCAACTCTGGATAGCTTAGTGAACTAATAATGCATACATATATAACATAATTTTGGAAAAAAATATTTAATTTATAATCATATTTCATAATTATATAAAAATATGGGTCATCCATTCACAACATAACTATATAATGTTTGACTCATTATTAAAAACCATTTCCAAGGTTTACATGTTTAATGTAGACACCTAAAATTTTCCACCAATGGCTTCATATCTGACTTTAGACCAATTCTTGCCAATCATTGAATATCTAGCCCGAATTTCCATAAGTCTCAAATTTGGCTTCATAACCATGCAATTAAATAAACTTGGCCCATAAATCAATTAATTTAGGTAAATTCACATCGAATTAAATAAAATCTTGCAACAATTGACCAAATGCCTAAATGAGATTAATGAAAGTGCAAATATTGATCAAAGCCTAATTAAATTCATCCTTAATTAAATGAGCTAATAAATCAATTATCAATAAAGTATATTCAAAAATCAAAGAACATCCTATAACACACTCATTACCTTTGTGAGTTGTCCCTTTTGGTAAATATCTAAGAGAATATCTTAGGAATATGCCAAACACAACCAAGGTTAACAAACTCAACCATGGTCAAATTTAACCCATTCTACGGGATTTAAAAGCCTATAAAATCAAGCTTAGAGCTATTCATTTAGTGAGCTCAATAAAAGTAGAGTTATAATGCAGGAATAAATTCATGAAGCTAAAATCCTAGTGTTTTAATGCCATAATTATTCCAAGCCAAACCAAATCAAGCCACATCAATCCAAATCCAAGAATTGAAAGATGGTGCATAAAGAAGATGATGTTATCCATATGTCATTGATGAAGACTTATTATTCATAAACTGAGCAAGCCAACTGAATTACCCTTTGGAGCTATCAAGGATTTGAACACAAATGACACACCTGATGGGACACGAATGTGCACCCCATATATTTGAATAAAAACAACCATTAAAATAGATCTTATTTTTAATCCATTTAATTGTTTTTCTAAAATTTTTATAGATTGTTATTAAATGTTTCATCCTAATTCTCTCAAAATTTCATTAAAATATGATTTGTAGTTTAGAAGTTTTGACTCTCTTAGTGACTACCACTTTTTATTTTCTAATTTTTTCGTAAAAATGATTACTACAAAGGTAATACATTTTTTAATTCACTATTTTAAACCAACATTTTTTTATAGAGGTGCAACCTGGACCTATAAAAAACCTTAAAAAATTTAGTGACAAATTGATGTATATTTTTAAAATTATGGTTAAACTACTAACTTCAGGTTTTTATGTTTTATGTGTTTAGTTTTATTTGTTTTAACCTTCTATCTTGTTGTTTGCATGTTTCATAGGGTTATTTTATTTTTTAAGTTTTTTTGAGTTTTTTATTGAGATTTTTGATAACCTTTACCTAACCTAACATGTTTTTTTTTCTTGAGGTTTTGCCTTTGGGTCGACAAATTTTACCTTTCAAAGTTGCTTGTCTCATTTGATAAATAAGCTTCAAGGCTAAACAAAGTGCTGACCTTTTTCTTTTAGGGGCCATTTGAATAATCCTCAAAACAGTCTTAATTAGTTATTTCAAACTTATTTTGTAATGTTTTAAAATAAATCAAACATTTTACTTTGGGTTTAAAAATAAAGTTTTGTATGTTTGTCTTAAATGTTTTGATTATTCTTTCAAAGTTCACAACTTAAAGCCAAGAGGATAAAAAGAACACCACCACACATTTCATTTAGTGTTATAAAATTGAATACACTCCAAAGTTTTTACAAGTTGTTTTCATTATTTGCTTAGTATAAACTTGTTTGATTAAATATGGAGTTGTTCATGTATGGTCTCCCATCTATTCCCTTTAGGAAACTTTTGGGATTAAAAGTACCAACTTCTTTTTGGGTGGTTGGAAATTATTTCCATTTATACATCTTAAAGCCAAGGGGATAGTAACAAATCTAATCAAACACTTTCAATTTGGTACAATAAAATTAACCTCACTTCAATTATTTACAAACTTGCTTGTTGATTGTGTGTTTTAACGAAAAGAGACATACATGTATGCTCTCCTATCCGTCCATTTTAGGGAACTTTTAGGATCAAAAGTGCCATCTCATCACACATTGAGCCTAGTCCAAGACATAGAAAGAACATAATATAAAGCCCTTCTAAAAAACTTGCAATATTATTGGGTGATCTTAAGGTGACCATAAATTATTTCTATTGTGTCATTTATTTCATATATCTTGGCTTGTGAGGGGGACTTCATTACCTCCCATGAGTTCTTTAGGGAAGCTTTGACCCAGGGTTTTATCTCTTGGTATTATCTTCAACCCCTCTCCATGGGGGGGTATATAAATTGGGATACCCTCATTGGGATAATGGTTTGAGAAGTTAAACCATCTCTATTAGTAGAGGCTAAACTTGGAACATTTGAGCATGTTGGACATCACACTACACTAAGTGAACAATGGATGTAGTGGTTGTAAAAAGGACAAGAACTTTTTATAACAATTCATATGATGCAAACCCAAATGGCATGTTAATTATCTTGTTTGTTGATGTGAAAGTTGGTAGAATAGGATCCATCTAGAATGATTGAAAACCAATTAGTTTTAGTTAACCCCACATTTCCATATCCTTGCTAGGATTTGGATGATTATACGTAGTGCATTTTGGTCATTTTTTATTTGTGTGTTAGACTAAAACTTATATTATTCCAACCATGTCATTTGATGAGTCATGATTCCAAATCACTTCATTGTTTGAGGAGGTATTACATCATATATATGACACTTTAATTTAACTTAGTAAACATTCCCTTTTTCTGTCAAAATATTAGGAGTAGCACTTGATTTAGGAGGGCATCATTACACTACCCAAATAATTTCAAAATTTTGTGCCTTTGAAGTCTTGAAGCATAAGCCATTTGTCACATCATCTTTTGGGAGTGCTAACACCGTTACGCTTCCCAATTTGTTTTAAAAGACTTTTCTTATCTTGCATCCAAACTATCATTGTTGTAACCAATCATTTGAGCCTTATTGGATCTTTATCTAAGCCTATTCATGTTGTTCAATCTTTTTTAGCTTATTTGTCATCAAATTTTAGTTTACCTTAGTTGAGTCCTTGATTAACTATTACAATTTCAAATTCAAATATTGGTTGATTTCAGTTTAGACCTCAATTCGTGGGGTTGATACCTAGATCTTCCTCTTTTGGATTATGTAACTTGCGTTAATTCATCACTCAAATTCAAAAAATTATATCATTTTGTGATTTTAATTTGGTCAAATTCATTTATCTTCAAACATCTCTTGTTTAACATCTTATACTAATCAGATCACATTTTATGCCTAAAGTCATGTACCTTGTCTATGTTAAATTGTTCCAAGTTTGTTAGATTAATAAATCATCCTTTTTAAATTGAGATTTTCTCACTATTTGGCCATTAGTCCTTACATATCCTATTTGAGCCTAGCTTTTGACTCCACATTAGGACAAAATACCTAGCGAATTTTCCCTTTAGTAGCTTAGATCTACTTGGAACATGTTTCAACATTAAACTTTGGTAGTTTGATTCTTAGGTCAATTTACATGACCTTTGTATGTATTAGACACTTAACATTTGTCATTTGCTGCTACACTATTTTTATCAAGTCTTTGCATACACTTTTTGGAGATTTAAATCCACCTTAGACCAAGATAGATCACATTTGAACCCTTTATCCTTTGGACATTATTTTTTAGAGTTTACAAAAGTTGTAGGCCTTTTTGTTTTTGATCTTTTTCTATTGGTGTAGATATGTCTAGCTACACTTATGGTGGAGTCACGTACAATTCAACTTATGATGGAATGATCATAAAAAATAAATTTAATTTTTATGGCTTTATTCAAGACCCCTTTGATGATTACATGGGTTGTGAGAAAAAAATTTATCCACCTTTCAAAAATTAAATAAGATACGAAAGTGATGACCTCAACTAGGATGATATGGTTAGTGAGAAGGAACTAGTTACATGCCTCTATAATTATAATGTTGTTTAGAAGATGGATCCATACTCTCCTTACAATAATAAATATAGGGAAAAAGGCAAGGATTGACTTACAATCCAAATCAAAACCCCAACTGGGATGATATAGTTTATGAGGAGGACTTGGATGCTTTGGCTTATGTGAGAAATCAAGCTCCATAATGCCATACCATTTCTATACCAAGACCACATCCTTTGTCTTGTGTGAGCAATCAAGCTCTACAATGCCATACCATTTATATACTAAGACCTCATCCTTTATCTTGTGTGAGAAATAAAGCTCCATAGTGCCCACCCATTACACAACCACCAACCATTATACCTCTAAATTTGATCATTTCCAACTTTAGAAAACCCCTACCAATTATCAAACCAAAACTAAGCCAATCATTAAAAAAAAAGTTGTGTTCAAAATTAGTATTTTCCAACTGATTATAAACCAAGGCCAAGAGAACCAAATAATCAAAAATGTTTTTGTTGAACCAACCATTTGTGATAAGTCAACATGTGATGAATCACCTTTCAATCCTGTATATGTTATCAAGGAGTCTCACTCTAATGAGCTAGTCTTTGCTAAATGACTTCTTAATGATTATAAATTCCTTTGAAAAAATCATTCCCTTGAATATATGCCTATTTTTTAAGACCTTCCATTTGACAATATAGTCTCTAAGGAGTTGTTTCTTGACCTTTTTCCCATCCTAGAGGAGTTTTACTATGACAAACCAGTCTTTATGGATCCCGTTATGCCATCACAATTTGTTACTTTCTAATACTAAACATTTAATAATACATCATTGTAATATAGTACCCATTATATGAATAATTAGAATTAGATTCAAGTTATATTCTTGAACAAACATTGGATTTAGCATCAGAATCATAATCAACATCAGATCTAGGGTCCCTTGAGTCAGAATTAGATTTAGAAATATAGTAAGTTCATGAATATTATAATATTGGTTATGCATGCCTAAAAAATTAGTACAAATACATTTTAAATCCTTTTATAGTTTTTGAGGATGATTAATTTAGCATTGACACAATTTTTTCTAGTATCTTCTATGAGGATTGCACTACCAACCTTCATTCCATTACCATTCCACATGCCATTACCACCAACCAACATATCCATATTATTGACATTCCATCTCCTACAAGTGTCGATTGGGACCAATAAAATCATACCTTATTGAACTACATACATGGTGACATATTAGATGAAGAAAATCAAGGAGGCCAAGATCATAATCATACAAAAGAACACTTTCTTAGTGAAACTTTTTCAGAGGTGCTAGGGGCAATCAAAGCAGAACCCAACATCTTCTAGTGAAACCTTTTTAGAGGTGCTGTGGGAAAATCAAATTTAAAATTTAATGTTCCTTAGTGAAACCTTGTTAGAGGTGCTATGGGACAAGTAAAACAACTTCATTGGTGAAAACCTCATCAAGACACCAATAGCTGAGTACAAAATTTCTTTAATGTTTGATGAAGATATTATCAAAGATCAAATAAAAATAGCTTCCTATCTACAATATAATCAAATGATATCTACTCTCAAGCCTAAATAATAGAATAATATAATGGTCTTATCAAGAGAATATTCAAAGTTATTCATCCCCACCACATCTAATGTTGAATCTATAATCAACAACATTGTGTGTGCCTAAAAATCCTAATCTTCATTTGTTTCTCTACCATCATTCATTTAATTATCCTCCATCATTACATTTACAAATAAAACCTACCATCCAATATTTATCCATCTTTACCATCCATGGTCACACTTTTCTTTGTAGAGGCTAGAAAGATATCTTGTCTCAAAGTTTGAAGGAAACAACATCAATGACCAATGAAGATCACAACAACATCATTTGCATCCAAATATGCAAAAAAATCTAGATAGAGAAACTATTTAGATGAGGTGTGGGCTATCAATTTACATGATTGACTATTTTGGTTATATCATTTGTTAATCAGGTCATGCATCTCCATTTCAGTAGGAACAATAGAATCATTTATCATACCTAGGCCAGAACCAAACATGTACCATATAATATCAAGTTATCAAACCTTTTTTCATTGTCGCATAGCCTAACCATTCACCTTATCACTTATGGGAAACCCTCTTACCATTTTATCTAATCTATAAAATCAATCATTATTCTATCATATCATGTTTTACCATATCATCATATCTAGACCAAATATTGTTTTTAGTCATCCTATCAAATCCTATTTTGATCTTGGTTACTTTGGTTCTTCATGCACTTTTTGTGGGGGGATTCTAATAAAGTTTCAATAATCAATCAAATTCATGTTTAAAATGACAGTCTATGAAAGTAGTGTGATAGTTGATCTGACAATAAATATTTCATTTTCCATCCTATATCAAGTTTGTTTATGTGAGCCTAATTATATCGCCTGTTAGTGAAAATCAATGTTCACCAGTATTTATACTCATTATAAATACCTATGGGTAAATTAGTATTATCGATTTAATCCATTGTATCCTAGTTATAAATTCCTATGGGAAAACTAGGGGCAACATTTGTTTATCATGCATTGCCACATCGCCTTACCATCATTATTTTCATTTGACCAGCCATTTGCTAGATATGAGAACTTGTTTGGACTTGTTGTCATTTGAATTTTCACCCTTTGAGGATATGAAAATATCTCCTCATCCAAGTGGCATAATGGAATCACCTCTAGGCTTGTGGGTAGCCTAAGGAATGAGGTGAATCTCTAGATAGGTCTAGCTCCCTTGATGTACCACTTTGGATTGCTACTAATACTAAAATTGGGGGGTGAAAAGGGAGAAGGATAAATAAAAGAAACCTAGTATAAGGAATGTGATACACAAAATTTACTGATGACATCCAACCATATGCATATTACACTTGAAATAAAAAGATAAACTAAACATACACTCTCCAATCTATGTCTTCTTGCATCAATGTTACATTATGAGGTTATTGATGAATGTGAAAAGATAGGACTATAAAATATGAATTTAATGGCACTAATGAAGATACTATCTCACTTTAACATTGACATATCTTGGAACACATCACATGCCCTAAAAGAAGAAGCCACAAATAGGTGAGAGAATTTGACAACTTGCTAAGGAATCCATAGTCTTCACTAATAAAATCCAAAATTAAAGTAAATCACACTATGAACAGTCATTGAAGAGGTAAAAATTGTAATTTTATTGATAAAAATGTATAAAAATGAGTAGGGCTTCTCCATACTTAGGTGGAGCATCCATATAATGGCCAAAATAGCTAGTTCTTATAGAACTTGTGAGAGAGAGAAGAAGAAAGAAGTCCAAGGGTCACAAGGACAATTTTAAAGCTAAGAGAATAAATTAATTGTGCATGTGATAATGATATAGTATGGAAAATTCAAGTTATATAAGTCCAAGTGTCCATACAAGGCATAAACTTCATGAAAATGGCAAGAAAACTCCTCAACTTGATCATAAAAACTACCTTCATGATTGGAACTATTTGAACATTCCATAAGTTATTAAGACAAAATATAATGATTGGAATTAATTATAGGGACATAATAAATTCCTCTACATGAATTTTTTTCATGCTTTGTCTTTTGAAAACAACTAGAAAGGAACCGTCATTATCTATATTCCAAAAAGAACTCCTTTCATGCACCCTGTACATTTGGCCTCAAAAATACCTTTAATTTCTCATGAAAATCCATGAGAGTAATTTAATAAAACCTTTAAATACCCTTAATATACATATAATATTCAAATAAGCCTTAAAATTATCTCATTTGAAGTTTTCCATCTTCTTCACTAGCTTGCCCAATATGCTAGATTTGATTGGCTAAGTTGAAACACCTAGTTGGGGTACTTATAAGTTAATTAATAGAGTTAAATGAATATGGGGAGTTATATTAAGTATTAATATTTTATACAAAGTTGTTTTCATCTCTTTAATCCTTATATAACCTTCAAAACACATAAAATAGTGAAAAAAACCTTATTTTGTATCATGTCCGTACAGTTGCATACAACTAGTTGGAATGTGAAGTATCTTGATGGAGTATTTTAAAAATTGAAATAGTTTTCATGGTACAAATATGCCATTTTATTTCATATCTAACTCCATTTTCTCAAACTAGTCCTGGCTAAGGGTTTGCAAGGGTTTCAGGTGCATTTTGATCTTAAGGTTGGTTCATAAAGATGGGACATTTAATCTACCAAAAAATTCCACTAAATCATAGTTAAATACCTTTATAAAATTCACCTAACTCCTTATATCCCTGTGCACAACCTCCAAAAATATGTGAGCATCTAAACTTGCCTTGTCAAGCTTGATTCCTCATTCCCATAGGCCTAATGTTGTTTCTGAGCTCAAAATGACTTTTCCAAGGTTTCCTTTGCATTATAATGGATTTAATACATCTTATTTGACTCTATAAACATTCCCAAATATGTTTTAAATCATGTATCATGGTAGAAATAAGAAAACCCCTCAAAATGGACATAGGTCTAATGTTTGCATAGTAGGCTTGTTTCAATATTAAGCCCAAAATGTAGTTTTTGATGTATTCCTTGTGTTCAAATAACTTTAGCATCTATATTAATGTCTTTCCATCATTATTTAACAATCTAGGATGCTCACATGTGGTTTGAAAAGAAGTTGACCTCTCATTTGGTAGTAGGCCTAAAATCTACCTAGTAGGCCTATCTGTAACCTCCAATGTTTAGATATTTATATTGGGATTAATTAATCTATGAGGTAATTTTAATGTTTTTTTGGATGTGACTCAACTTATCACACCCTTTTGGGAATTTTCCATGGCTCCTAGATTCATACTTTTGCCTTATCTTTCATACCCATCTAGGTTTGCTCATAAGGGAAGTGCCCTCTATATGAAACAAAAAAGAGGGCACTTCCCATATTTTATCAATAAAAAAAATTGGAGGATATTATCCAAATCATATAGGTATTCATTACCAATTTTTGGCTTTTGGTCTTATGATCTGACCTCTCAAATCCTCAAAAACCAAGACCTACTGCTAGGAAAAAGACTGCATGTAGGGGTTTAAGGAATGTGCTGAGTATGTATGATTATAAATCACCCTCTACCCTATATCCATATCATGGAGATGAAAAAATGTGATCAACATCCTTGTATATGATTTCACTAAGCTCAAAAACTCTATCAACCACATTTGCACCTTGGAATACACTTTTACTCAGTTAGGCCTGAGTGTTAAATTTATTCTACCCTACTCAAGAAAGTGAGATTGTGAGTAATGTTTTTGGATTATCCATAAACCTCCCTAACCATTTAAAATTTAACTTGAATCATTATTTCATCTTGAATGACCCTAAATCCTCACTTAGGCACACTTCTCATCTTATTTCCTGTCATGGTTATAACCTAGCTGTAGATGGCCATTTCTAGGCTTGTGAATACCTTGAGAAGAAGGTTTTGTGTTTAAATGAACACACCTTATTATATTAACCTCCTCACTCTTGGATTTTATCACCTCAATATAGAAGATATCACCTTTATCAATCATTTCAAACTCTTCAAATTCCTCAATTAAGTCTTTCCTTGTATGTTGACTGAGACACCTTATTGTGAGTGTTTATTGGGATTTAAATTAACTTATTCATGATGTTTATAAGTCTTAACTGTAACCCTCTAGGTCACAATTTATGCATTTGAACTATTCTCTCCTTTAAATCCTTCAAACCCCACTTTAGCCTCATTTTTTAGGTCACTACCCTCTATTGGGATACTCTACCTTTAAATCCTACCTGTGGGTGTGGGTTGCATCATGAAACCTTAGTTATCTTGTTTGGGAACTTACCTTGAGCCCCTTTTTTGGTCACAAAGTTCATGCTTAAACCTACACTCAGCTTTAGGGTCTTAAAACACCATTGGGGTATCAAGACTAGTGTCACTATCCTACTAATTATGTCTTGCCATGTGATGTGCTTGTAGGTGAGGATTTCTCTTTGGACCTGGTTGTGGTGTTTTGAAACTTCTTACAATCCTCCCAAATCATTGTTAAGTGTTTGGCCCTTTGAATTCATTCTTGGGGAATGCTAATTACAAAATAAACCCCCTCTCTTGACTGTGAAAACTATCCTTGGACCCTACTATAGGTGTCCTTTAGGCCACTTGTATAGATTAAGGGTATGAAAAAGGGTATAAACACACTTTACCATAGTTTCTAATGATCTATTAGCTCATACATGTTCTTTATTTTCATAAAAACCTATTCAATCATGGAGAAAGGTCAACTTTCAATCTTGGGTGAGAAATGTCATTTTATATCTTAAAATCCTATATATATTACTATTTGGTTTTAGTCATAATTTAACAACTTTAGGGCTTAAAATGTCCATCCCCCACTCACCCTCTGACCCTCATATTTTTTAGAGTTCTTGCCTATATAATAGATTTCAAGATTTAGCCTTTAAAATTCATTGGAACCTAAATCTTGAAAAAGGTCCATAAAAAGCCTTTAGACCTCTATTTTGCCCTTTTAGGAACTGAGACTCTAAACACAATCATTGCCTTGAAAAGGTGATTTCCAACTACATTTTCCAACCTATTCTTCCAAATGGATATGCCATGGTCTATTCATCATACTAATATATTTAGGAGGATTTCATCATCTATTTCAATGTCTCAAAATGGTTTCTTTGCTTTCTGACCAGGCCACTTGTAATTATGGATTTGTTGTATGTGGATAATGAGTGTTTAGAATGGAGGTACAAGGATGAGCAAAGGGCCTCGTGGGTAGATATAATCAAATTCAAAACTTTCAAAAACATGATTTCCATCAACGATGTCTAAAAACAAGATGAATAACACCTATTCCATTGTAATAACTCTTGAAAACATGTTGGATAAGGCAAATAGGAGTTTCTCATGACTGTTTGACATGATGAATGAGATTGTCACTAAACTTGTACCTTTCACAAGAATCCAAGTGGAATTTATCCAAATGCTAATGTCTTGAAAAAGTAAATACACATTCATCACAACATTTGGATCGTTCTCTCATGGCAGCTGATTGACTGTGTATGATAGTCATAGGGCAAATTGGTTGTGTGGCATTCAATGACTACACTTTTATGAATATTACTTAGAGAATGGAATTAAGGGAAATCATATATCATTTAAAACATGAAAAATGACTTGTAATAACCCTATGAAACCATAAACAATCATAGAATTCTTGGAAATGTAGGAAAAGTACCAACCAACACATAATGGATCAATCTACAAATTTAAAGTCATTAGCTCATTAAAACACCTTAGAACATGAAAAAAATAATGGGAGGTATGAGGGGTATGTTTCTCTATATTTTTCACTATTTGCATTCAGAAGAAAGAAGAAACTAAGGTTAAAGGTCTTGGGTTTGACGTTACCTAAATTAAGTGCGCACCGTATCTAAGCATTGTGGGAGCTCCTCTTTGGCTGTGGAGGAAACACCTGCAAAAAGAATAAAACTCAAACAAAGAAAATATTATAATAGGATATTGTGGACTGCCAAGCTACGCGCTCGGTCCCAAAAGCATAAAGCTTCGTAAGGGATGACAGTCCACTATTTAAATAAAAGAGTGTTGTATAAAAAAGAAATGATAAATGACTAAGAAAGAGAAAAATAGATAGCACGTACCTATTCTCTGTAGTCTCAGAATGCTGGCCAGAGGTTTTGACTGGTCGATGGGCTATTTGGATAGGTTTTCTAGTTTGCTGGTCCAGAAGACAGCCACCGATGTCGGTTGGTCTGTCAAGGTCGGTAGGAAAATGTGCCAACATCAGTCGTGTTGCTGATGTCGAAAGGGGATGTGGGCCTTGGATGGGTTTTGGAATGTTTTCATGATGCATAGAAGAGTTTTTGGGAATTAGGATGTTCATGTAGGGTTGTAGGAAGGTGGATGAGGTCTGAAAAAGAGTAAGGGTAGAGGGTTGATGTGTAAAGGAGGTGAGAATAAGAGGAAGGCCTTTCAGCCTCTCCATGGAAGAAGTTGGGACTCTTAATAGTATTTAGAAATATCAAATGGAAACTATTTACCAATGTGTTCTAAAATACTAAAATAAGAAGCAGAATACTTAGCTCTATTAGATGAAGAACCAGAGGTGTCAGGATGCTTATTCTCATTGTGGCGGATGTTGAGGTCCTCGTATAGTGTTTCAATCCAATCTCTGGAATGACTTGTGCAGAGCTTCGATAGCCAAAAGAATGATAGTTGAGTTTTGATGCTTGAGATCAGAGTGTGCACATCAATATGCAAAGAGGTAGGGGGTAGCTCAATGTTAGAGCTAAGCTTATGTAATTGACGTTGGTGATCCCGCTAACGTCGGCTGATTGTTGACTGACATTAGCAGAGAGAGAATAGGCAAAAGAGCTATTTTTAGCCCTTTGCCCATTTCTCCATCTTCCAAGTGCCTTTTTCATTAGACAACAGTCAAAACATGGGCTTATGAGGCACGGGAGTTAGTTAGGAGGTTAGGATAGAGTGAGAATAGGTCATGGGTAGTTAGGATTTAGATGACCTAGTCTCAGGGTGACTCATAGGGGAGGAAATGGTCTTAGGGTGAGGTGTCTAGGTGAGGTGTCCAAGGTGAAAGGGGTTCAAGTGTGGGTTAGGAGTGTTAATGTTTAGAAGGGGACCAAGGGGGGTTGACATGATATTGGTGTCTACATTTGCCCTTTTTGTCTTGTGGTTTGTCCTGATGAACTGCAAGACAAAAATAGGTGTAGGTTGCCCCAGGTATGGGATGAGGTATTCCCCCTCAAAGCGAGAATCGAGAGAAGGAAACCTAAAATTGGGTGTCGATTTGATAGTTAGTAGATGTGTAAGGTGAGGTTAGAGTGTGAACACTACAATAGTTGAGATTGTGCATATACCACTTCACTTGATAGGCAGGTCAGATTATCACAGGCAAGGTCGAGGAGCACTAAAATTGAAGTAACCGATCCCCAGCTTATTAGTGGTAATTGATTGGGTTAAAAGGAGGACTAAAATCAAACTAATCGATCCCTAGCTTATTAGAGGTAGCTGATTGGGTTAGATCGATCAAAGATGTAGCTCCAATGGTCGTCGTGTTCTAAGTATCTAGGCTAGGAAGTGCTCCTAAAAAACATGAAAATGTCACAAATATTGGGGATTAACTTGGTCATGATCTGACAATAGGTGTGTGGGGCACGTACAATTTGCTAACTATTCGTAAGGTAGCATATGCAATCAAAACAACCAAGGCAAAGTTGTCTCGAAAGTGGTCGTGGTCTGAGGAGATATTTGGGATCTCTGAGGTCGTTTGTCGAGTTGGAATGAGATATAAGTGATCTCAAATGTT
Source organism: Torreya grandis (assembly GCA_037957365.1). Classification (NCBI taxonomy): domain Eukaryota; kingdom Viridiplantae; phylum Streptophyta; class Pinopsida; order Cupressales; family Taxaceae; genus Torreya; species Torreya grandis. Next base: position 134,970 of record JARHVA010000743.1, on the reverse strand, counting down.
GTTTGTTGTGGTTAGGGAGAGGTATATGCTCTCCAATGTGCCCCATGAGAAGTCTAAGGTGACTTCTATAGTGTCAAGGCTGGTTGTTTGGTCATGATTTTAGGTATTTTTAGATAAGACCTATGTTGTTAGGTTGAATAGTTGGTCCATTGGGTAGACGAATGAATGAATGGCCGAGCTAACCTCTGAAGACCCCATGTCAACTGAGTGTTGCCTATATAGCCTTTGTTTTAAGGGCCTCAGGCCAATGTAGTTCTCCCAAAAGGGAGGAAAAGTTGTTGGTTGGTTTGGTTATGTTAGTGTTTTTAGCATTTCTCATATGTGTAATGGTACATGCTTAATATGATGAGTGTATGATGATGTTACAGCCTTTTCCATATTGTGTGATGGTGTATGATGTAACATAGGTTATGTGGTTTTTCATCCTTAGTAATTTTCCATATTAGTGATGGTGTATGCTAAAAATGAAATGAGTTTATTTATGCTTCAACAAGGTTCCATATTGGTGATGGTATATGCTTGACATAAATTGTGCTTGGTTGATAGTTTCCATGTGTATTGTTTTCCATAGAAACTAATATGAATGGGCTATGATAATTTACATAACATAAATGGGTATTTGCATTAAATAAATCATGATGTTATGTCAGTGGTTTGGAAATGTTTTGGTTGTCATGTTATTGGCATGTGACGAAAGTGTGTAAGAAGTGAAAGACGCATTGCTCTTTCATTGACAAGGACCATAATGATGGCATAGATAGGGTTTTTGTAAACAAAATCCCCATTCATTTATTACGTCGTTGACCATTGGTTTCTGTTAGAGAAGTATTCTAATCACTTGACATTAAGTGAGCTCAAAATCTCTTGGGTATTTTGGGGTAATAGGTGTGATTATGTGATATGTGAGGATAGCGTAACCCTTTTTAGCAGGGATAACTTTGCCCCTTTTATAGGTGACCCTGAGAATGACTATAGACAAGTCCATGACTTAATAGTTTGTTAATCAGTCTCTTTTTTTTTGGTAGACTGATCAATGCGGGAAGTCTACTTGGGGATATTGTTTTGTTTTGTGGTCATATGAAGCTGATCGATGCGGGAAGATTTTGAGAGGGTGTTGTGTTTGTAACAAAATTTAGGCATAGCCATCTTTCGAGGAAGTGGTCTATATTTTGCTTTGTATGTCTTGACTTCTTTGAATAGTTATCCTTCAAAGGAGCAGTCTATTAATTACAATAATAATGCAGCTATCCTTCGAGGGAGTAGTCTGCATTTATAGTTCATGACCTTTTAATATTTTGTTAGGCATCCCATTTTTATGTTTTGTTTGTTGACTAAAATTTTAGTCATGGACTAGACTATAGAGGTTTAGGGGTTTCCATTTTTATTAAGACAAAGCATTTACTGATTTAAAAAAAGGGTTAACTAATTTTTGTTAATAAAAAGGGTTGAAAGGAATAGGAATGAGGATGATGGGGGTTGCTCAAGGGACGAGCTCAAGTTAAACCTCAAGTTAAACATCAAGTTAATGATTACTTGGTTAACAGGAGAATGGTCATAGATGTAAGGCATTAAGGGGCTTAGGTTCTAGCTGGCCTTCGAGAGAAGACAGAAGATAAGTGCCTGATCCATACTTGTGCATCATTATATAAGGTCCGAGCCAATTAGGAGCAAAATTACCTCATTTGCTCCTTTCCATATTGGTCACGTGTTGGTTTTCTTTAAGGATGAGATCTCTGATTTTGAAATCTCACTCTTTTAGATTTTTGTTGTAGGCATGCTTGATGCAATCTTGGTAGATATGAAGATGATTAAGAGTAGCAAGGCGATGTTCATCGAGTAACTCGAGTTATGATAATTGATCTTGATAAAAGTCATCATTAGAAAGGATGTCATGCAAGGAGATGCGAAGAGAAGGTATTTGTATTTCAAGAGGCAAGACGGCCTCTGTTCCATACACTAAGGAAAAAGGTGTAGCACCCGTAGGGGTTTAGATGCTAGTGTGGTAGGCCCACAAAGCAAAGGGAATGTGAGTGTGCCAATCCCTTCCAGTGTCATTGACCACCTTCATTAAGATTTTGGTTAAGATTTTATTAAAAACCTCTACTTGTCCATTTGCTTGTGGATAGTAAGGTGATGAGAAGCTAAGTTTGATGCCAAAAGAGTCGTAAAGCTTTTGGATGGTTATGTTTTTGAAAGATTTGCCATTATTAGTGATTATCTTGTGAGGTACACTAAAAAGATAGATGATGTGGTGGTTAATGAAGTTGACAATTTTGTCAGCTTTAGTGGAGATGAGGGGAATAACTTCCACCCATTTAGTGAAATATTCAGTCACTGTGATAATAGACTAATGTTAGAGAGATGAATGAGGGTTAATCTCACCAATTAGATCTAAGCCCCATTGTGAAAAGGGCCGAAAATCCTTAGAAACTTGTAAAGCATGGCTAGGGATGTGAAGTAAGTTAGAATGTTGTTGGCATTTGATACAACACTGAACATAGTCACTGCAGTCTTGATGAAGAGTGGGCCAATAATATCCTAGGTGGAGGATGCGCTTTGCAACTGAGTTACCACTGAAATGTCCTCCACAAATCCCATCATGGACTTGTTTGATGGCATGAGATGTCTTAGTGGAGGTTAGGCAGCGAGAAGGAGGCCATCGAGACCTCATTTGTAGAGAAGACCCCTAGCATGGTGTATCGAGCAGTACTCTTGATAAAAGCCCATCGTTTATTGCTAGAGAGGTCAGGAGGAATGATAGAGTAAGTCAAGTAGTCAACAAGTTATACCAAACATCATGTGGACTAGAGTGGTCAGGAGGAATTACCCCCAAAAATGTTGGTTGAGATGTGCCCATGATAGAAATTTTAGGCTTTGGTGTTAGAGAGGGCTTGTTGAATGGATATGTCCAAGGGGTAGATACCTGCTCTTTTCCTTTATCCTTTATAGTTTGGGATCTGATGGCCACACTAATAGTGTTGATTTCAAATAAAAGGGGAGAAGGTGGTAGAGGGACCATAGTCTCACGTTGGGATCCCAATTCAAGTGAGGAGGTTTGGGAGGCATGGGATGGTGTCGATAGTTTGTCAAAAAGGTGGTCAAGAGAATCCATAATGAGAAGAGTGTCCTTTTTTAGGTGTTAGCGAATGACAACCTTAAGAGCATAGCAATGCTCAGTATCATGCCTAGGTGTGTGATGATATAGGCAGATTTGAGTGTCGTCAAACCAAGATGGTTTTGATCTGAGAGGTTGGTATGGTTTAATATGTGGGAGAATGATGCTAGAAGACTACAACAATTGGCGTAACAATGAAGCATAAGAACCCACTAATGGGTCTACACTCGTTGTTGCAGTAGGGGTTGACAACTTATGTTTAGGAGTTGTAGGGGGAGTTTTTCACACCACCTTTTTGGTTGGTGGTGTGGTCACACGCATAGATGGCACTTTCTTGGTGAGAGGTGTCAAATTTTTTGGAGGAAGTATGTTTTTGACGGGTAGAGGGAGTAATGGAGGCAGTTTGTTTTTATGAGGTGTTGGAATAGGGAGCACTCCTGTTAAAGTGGAAGGATGTGGACCCAAGATAGAGGGCAATGGTGAAGGTGGGGGAGGAGTTCTCTGACATGGTTTAGCAACCTTCTTTAGTTTAGTGTGAGGACCACTACTATGTGGGGTGAGGTTCAAATCTACCTTCACTTGTGGGTGAGTGAGGTTTGATACAGGGTGAACACCGAGAGATGTAATCTATTTTGGCATGGTGGATGCCTGTGATGGTTTGGATTCAGACTTGGAAGGCTGAGCTTCTAGTGATTTAGAAGTGGAAGCCTGATCCTCGTCAAAGAATTTGGGGTGAATTGTCACAGAAGGATTGGAAGTATAAGGTGAAGCGGGATGTGTAAGATAAGGAGACTTAAGTTGCTCCCATAGTGCCTCATGTTTTAGGTTCCTAGAATGGAGAAATCCTAAGTTTTCTACCAATTGAGAGAAGGGTTTAGATGATGTCACGCGAGGTCTTACAGTCAATCTTTTGGAGGATTTGGGCTATTGCGAGAGTGGAAACATGTTGGATGCAGCGATATCAGGCCAAAGGCGAGAGAGAACCATCACCAGATCTTCCTTAGCCGAAGTGGGTGAGGTGGCAAGTTCTTCTCTTGGCGGAGAAGGGATTGGAGAATGTGGCTCTTTGAGTGGATAGAGCGCAGGGATGATAATGCCTTCCACATGTGGTCTAGGAGTGTGGAAAGTATGATTCTCTATTGGTAATAAAAAGGATGAGGGCAGGGCTACCGGTGTTGGTGCCATCAAAGCATCCTCTAATATGGGAGAGGTCAAAGTATACTCTCCTATATGTGAAAGGGGGGTGGATGGGGGACAAATAGGAGAGGAAGGCTCCTCTAAAGGGTGAAGTAGAGGGATGATAGTTGCTTCTACATGAGGGTGTGGGGTATGAATGGTAACTTCTTCTAATGGTAGAAGAAGAGGGAAGGTGGGGCCAAGAGGAATAGGTAATACAAGATCCTCACGAGGTAGAAGAATGGGTAGAGGAGGTGTTTGATGTTGTGGGAGTGATATGGGTGAATCGGGTTGATCCACGTGATGGTGAGGCAAAGGGAGCTCTTCATTGTGTGGGGATGGTATGGGTAAAATAGGCTCTTCTACCCATGGTGGAGAAATGGGTTGACCAACTTCTTCAAATTGTCAGAGAGGTTGGTTAGGAATGAAAGGAAAGACCATGTCGACCATGCATATGTTGCATTCTTAAAGGTCATCGGCCATGGTCTGAACATTGTTCTGACTTGGGGGATGGTTAGGAAATGGTTGCCTAAAGACATCCATGTTTTGGTTGGCCAGTGCATTAGGATTATCCAAAACAAGGTCCCCTTTATCCAACATGTTTTGAACAACATTTTTGAGGGTTTTACAATTGTCTGTGTCATGACCCTTGACATGATGATAGTTATAAAAGTCATTTCCCCTATACCATGTAGGGATGGCTCATGAGGGGTCAAATTGGACTGGTCAAATTTGAGGGAGATTGAAGACTCCCTGCTTCACTAGTTTATCCAATACAGAAGCATATGATTCTCCTATTGGAGTGTATCATCGTTATTCATACTATTGTTGGAATTGTCTTATGATGTTTTGCGATGTGGATGGCTCAGATTGGTTGGTTGTGGAAGAAGATGGTGATCTAAGGACCACAACATTCACTGATCCCTTAGACTTGGGGTGAGAAGAAGAAGATTTAGAAGAAGAAGTGTCATTAGATTTTGTGTTGGTATTTTTGCTACGCAATTTGACCCTATCTTCTTTGACTGCATGGAGTTCAAGCTTTCGGGCCATAGTGAAAGCTTCATCGAATGTACAGAAAGTTTGAACCCGCAAAGTGGATGAGATGTGCTTAGCACATGCTCTTGAAAAGATCTCATGAGCTCAGGTTGAGGTAGTGAGAAGGAGAGTTGGTTGATCAAACCTCTCCAATGGGCGACGAAGTTTGCTATTGATTCATCGTGAAATTGTCTGATGGAATAGAGGTCTGTGATGGAGACCTTCTTGGTGATGTTGATTGAAAAATGATCAAGAAATAGCTGGGCGACTTGAGTGAAGGAGAAGAGAGAATGACTGGTAATGGAGCTATACCAGTCAAGGGTGGCACCAAAAAGCGACATAGGGAATGTGCAAAGTAATAATGCATCATCGCACGCTATGAGGTAGCAAGCGTGTCTAAACACTCGCAAATGTTGTTGTGGGTCCTCTTTACTCTGAAAGTGAGTAAATTTTGGGAGTTTCCACTGGCTAGGGTATGGTCGAATGGGAACTAAAGGGTGAATGGGTTCGTTGCAGATTTGTTCATATGAAAAAACATTCCTTGAACCTGAAATAGATGTCTCAAGGTTGGACATCTTATCCATCAGCATTTTAATTAGATCAGCAGAAGTATTGGCATGAGGGGCACCCCCTAAATTACAGGGTATTTAAAAGGTGTTGGGAGGGGCATATGACATACTTGGTTGTATTTGTGTAGGTACAACATACTAATGGTTCATCATAGGGGCAAATGTCAAGGCCAAGGGGACTTGTGTCGTGAAGTTAGAGGGCACAACTTGACTAGATGCCGCCAAGGATGGTTGAATGGCAGCGGCACTAGTTAAAGGGTAAGTGGTCACTCTCGTGTTTATAGGTGCAAGAGTGGATGGGGTAGAGATAATCAAGTTCTAAAAAAGTGTCTAACTTGGTTGAATTTTTTTTGGTTGAGGGGGTATGGAAACCCTGATGGAAATAGGGCCAGAAAGAATAGAAGGGGAGGCCAAATTTTGAACATTGGCCATGGTTGGGTTACTGGTCGAGGTAGTGCCCTGAGTGACCATAGGTTGGGTAGTGAATGTTGTTGATATCATTGCCTCTTCAGCTAAAGAAGTTGGCATCCCATAAATAGGGTTACTTGAAGGATCTCATATTTGGCTTCTAGCGAGATAATGTTGGAGAGCCTTGACGTTGTGGTCAAGGAATCCCTCAAAAGCTTGATCCCCTTCGGGAACAATAGGAGGTTGATCGGGGGTAGGTTGGATAGGAGTATGCTCGATGTCTGAAGTATACTCCATTAGATGACTTGGCACGAAGGGTGAAGGTGGGAGTGGTTGTTGACTTGCATGGTCAACAAGAGATTTGGCTTGACTGCGTGTCAAGACCATGCAAGGAAAAATAAGTTTGGGTCCCCAAAACTATGTGTTTTAGTTTCAGAAAACCAAAATTTGTGTTTAACAGCAATAAATTCAAGTTTTAAGCTTGCTATTTGGAAAGAAAATTTATTGACAATGACCGATGTCAGTTGTTTAACCGATATCAGTTAGAAAATGTTGCCGACGTCGTGGAGAAACTACTGTCGGTTTCTATGTATTTCCAGAAACAAAAAATTGATAGTTTTTGGAAAAAGAAAATATTCTAAGTTGTTTTAGACTTCAGAATGGTACGACCTTACCAGTTCAAATGCTTAATAAAAATAACAGAATAGATGATTAGGCAAGAAACCTCTAAAATGTTAAATTTCTAAGAATAAGTTTTAAAGTCGTGGTGGCTTATGCCTTAAATAGAATGTGTTGGGAGTTGGGCTTGTAGAATGGGTCCTAGAGAGGAAGTCTATGGCTGGTTTTAGGTTATATTATGGTGCTCAAAGATCTGTGTTAGGGTCAGTACGTGGCCTGGTGCTGGGGCTTGGTCCCTTCACTTCACGAACCCAGAGCCGAGCTGGGCCACTTAGCCAAAATATACCTTGCCTATAGTTTATACTCTACCAGAAAATAGAGTGGGTCCTCTTCTTGGTGGTGAAATCCAAGTAGGATCACTAGGTGGGGTAAGGTATCTGCTAGGTGATGAAATCCTAGACTGGCCTTGTCTCAAGTAAGTTGATGTGTTTAATTTGAAATGATGGTGGTTTAGTTGTGTAACATTTGTGCACTATAATTCATTCATAATGCTTTAATTACTAAGTGGGATAAGCATGCATCCAAGCAAGAATGAAATGCAGTAATTTTTAACCCAAATCAAAATATGTTGTTCAAATGCAAACAATTGGAGAAAAGGTTAAGAGTATGAGTTTTTCACTACTCTATGATGCATGCAAGAGGTAATAAGAAGAAAAAGAGATGTTCTTTTTAACTTCTGCTAATGATTTCTTTTCGAAATAAAAAGATAGAAGAAGGGATGTAAGAAGAGAATACTTTTCTAATACATCTATATGAAAGTTTAATTTTCTAAAAGAAGAAGAATGAACCCAAGGAAAACTCCACGGGTCCCACCGGGTGTGCCAGAATGTTTCTCTATATTTTTCGCTATTTGCATTCAGAAGAAAGAAGAAACTAAGGTTAAAGGTCTTGGGTTTGACATTACCCAGATTAAGTGCGCACCATATCCAAGCGTTGTGGGAGCTCCTCTTTGGCTATGGAGGAAACACCTATAGAAAGAATAAAACTCAAACAAAGAAAATGTTAGAATAGGATATGGTGGACTGCCAAGCTACGTGCTCGGTCCCGAAAGCGTAAAGCTCCGTAAGGGATGACAGTCCACTATTTAAATAAAAGAGTGTTGTATAAAAAATAAATGATAAATGACTAAGAAAGAGAAAACTAGATAGTGCATACCGATTCTCTGCAGTCTCAAAATTTTACAAAATGTTGGACGGAGGTTTGACTAGTCTATGGGCTGTTTGGATAAGTTTTTCAGTTTGCTGATCTAGAAGACAGTCGCTGATGTTGGTTGGTCTACCGAGGTCGATAGGAAAATGTGCTGATGTCGGTCATGTTACCGATGTTGAAAGGGGTTGTGGGCCTTGGACAGGTTTTGGAATGTTTCCATGATGCACAGAAGAGTTTATGGGAATTAGGAGGTTCGTGCAGGGTTGCAGGAAGGTCGATGAGGTCTGAAAAAGGGTAAAGGTAGAGGGTTGGTGTGTAAAGGAGGTGAGAATAAGAGGAAGGCCTTTTAGCCTCTCCACAGAAGAAGTCAGGTCTCTTAACAATATTTAGAAATATCAAATGGAAACTATTTACCGCTGTGTTCTAAAATACTAAAATGAGAAGCAGAATACTTAGCTCTATTAGATGAAGAACTAGAGGTATCAGGATGCTTATTCTCATTGTGGCTGATGTTGAGGTCCTCGTACAGTGTTTCAATCCAATCTCTAGAATGACTTGTGCAGAGCTTCAGTAGCCATAAGAATGATAGTTGAGTTCTGATGCTCAGAGTGTGCATGTCAATCTGGAAAGAGGTGGGGGGCAGCTCAATGTTAGAGCTATGCTTATGTAACCAATGTCAGCGATCCCACTGGTGTCGATTGATTGATGACCGATGTCGGCAGAGAAAGAATAGGTAAAAGAGCTATTTTTATCCCTTTACCCATTTCTCCACCTGCCAAGTGCCTTTTCCATTAGAGAATGGTCAAAACACAGGCTTATGAGGCACAGGAGTTAGTTAGGAGGTTAGGATGGAGTGAGAATAGGTCATGGGTAGTTAGGATTTAGATGATGTAGTCTCAGGGTGACTCATAAGGGAGGAAATGGTCTTAGGGTGAGGTGTCTAGGTGAGGTGTCCAAGGTGAAAGGGGTTCAAGTGTGGGTTAGGAGTGTTAACATTTAGAAGGGGACCAAGGGGAGGTTGACATGATATTGGTGTCTACAGGGGAATATTAAAAATCATTTATAACCAATTTCATCAAGTGGATTGTACAAAATCCTCCAAACTAAGGAAAAACATGTAAGGTGCATAGATTAGCAGGTAGATTTGCATAGTTAACTTCAAATGAATGATTCATAAAGCATATTTAATCATTATTCAAAATATTTACATGAAAATTAAGTTCTATCAAGTCAAATTCAAATGGATTATTGTATAAAACCCTAAAACCTTTGTGCTGATTGTACCAAGTACAAACTTGCAAGTCACTTTTGTATGTCTAGAAAAGTGAAAAGGAAGAAAAATAATTTGGAGAAATAAATGACATGTAAAAATAAAAAAAAACATGTAACTAAGATTTGGAAAGCTTAAGAGTGACATTTAAACCTTTTCCAAGTGGCACACTTCCTAAGGAGATCGTACAAGTGTTAATTTCTCCTTTTTCTTTAAGAAAACTAACTTTTCTTCTGCATAACCTATCATATTTTAGTCTTGTCAGTTAATTAAGACCTTCATGGACACATGGGACATTAAATAACATTTTTAAATCTTCATATTTCCTAATAAACCTGTATAACGCATTAAATGCTCAATTTTGACTCTCAAGAAGATAAATGAACTTAAAAACTAATTGACCAAAGCTAATATAACATTAATTTACATAAATTAACCTATGAAATACCTCATTAAAATATATTATACTCCCATAAAACACATAAAACTCAATTTTTTACTTAGGGGTGCCCCAATTTGACCTAAAAGTCAAATTTAGTCAACAAATTGGTGACTCATAGGGGTAGTATGCCTACTATACTAACTAAAATAATAGCCTTATTAGTCTATTGGGATTATGGATTCATCTAAGGACTAAGAAAAATAAGAAAAACATTTATCATTGACCACAAACCCTTTGATCAAAATAAGACACTAATGACTAGCTCAACCACACAAAGTAAAGGATGCACACAACAAAGAAAGCAAACACACAAGACACACACATGTGCTCTAAGCACTTAAGGGAGTCAGAAAAAAAATATTATGTACAACTAAAAATCAGTCATACCTCCCTTTATAGGATCAAAAGGAAAGTTTCTTGAGTCTCCTTTTGCATGAGATGGATAAGGGTGCCAAGCATGTTGCTCTTTAGATTGAACACTTGATGGACTAGACCTATTCCTTGGCACTTCATTTGACTTGTTTTAAAGTAAATAATATTCAAACATGTCTCCAATTTAGACATATTCCTCTTGACCTTGTTTACATACTTCATGTTACTGCCCACTCTCTTTCTCATGATCAACCTTCATTCTTTTTGTAGGCATGGTCTCAAAAAGAATGATTTCTTGTTCTTTGAAAGATTGAGGCCAATAGATGTTTGTATTGACCTCTATATGCTGATGTGTATTTTTTTATTTCTAACTTATGACATGTTGAACAATGTCATCTTGTTTATCTATGACATTTTGAACAATGTCATATTTCTTACCATCACTTGTAATCAGCCCTAAAGGAGTTATAGGCCCCTTTAGAGATTCAAACTCTGAAAATGTTTTCAAACCTATACCAAAATTCATCATCCTCACTTTGGTTAGAATCACGAAGGGAACAACAATAAAGACTACTTCAAATTATTCTTTAGATTCCAAAAGGACCTCTTTTAAGATTTCTTCTTCAACACAAGGAGTGTATGCTTCATCATCGACCAAATAAGGAAATTCAACACAAGAGCTTACCTCTTCTTCATCACTTATGACCTTTTGAGGGTTTTAAATTGATACCTAAACTATCAGAATATGATGTTTTTTAAGGGATATAACATCTTCCAACTCCTTGCATCTTGAAATATGGTAACCTAGAACAATAAGGTTGCCAAGGAGTTGCACTTTGTTCAAGTAAGAGTTCTAAATTTTCCTCAACCACTTGCTCTTATTAAGGTTGCCACACCATAGATATATCAAGGAAAAATGTGACGGGATGAGAACACAAGGACCTAATTGGCGGAGGTGGAACATAGGGCTCAAAATCAGATTGATAATGCAAAGGAAGAGGTTCTTTTGAGAGATCTTGAGGAAGGGAAGGCAGACCTTGGGTTAAAAAAACTTGATTTTCTTCCTTCCACTTGACATATACTTCATTCACATCTGATTAAACTTGGAGACTCTCTTAAAGGAGGTTATATGGGATGTGTTTAGGCATAAAATCTTCTTTGGGTTCTAAACCTTCCATCACACCTTAGATTAGTAACTTCATCCTTGACTCTAACTCCTTAATCTGCTTGGCTAGGTTTTCTTGGAAAAGTATTTATTGAAGATCATAAGAATAATCATGAGTATGAGGGATACATTGTTGGGGATCAACCAACAAAGTTGATTACTATATGAAAGAACCTAAACATGGAATTATACCAGAATGATAAGTAATTAGAATCAGAAATAGCAAAGAACAAGAGATACAAGAAATCACCCTGAAAACTTGTATTAAACTCTTTACAGAAGGAATACAATTGAAGAAACTTCTTTTCTTCCACACCTCTCTCAGATGTATAGATCTCTTACTAGATCTCTTTTCCTCAAGAGTTCTCTCTCTCAATTACAATCAACTCCAACAACCTGGATTGATTCACATATACATGTATTATACAGTACTGTCCAATTCAATAAGCTATGAAGATCTAATCCTATATATAATATTAGGAAACATGAGCATACAATTACAGCCATTAGATGCACCTCCTAATCAAGGGCTCAAAATAGTCCTACTTAAAATAGAGATGTGGACTTAAGACTAACACTTAATCCTATCATGCAAACATTCTATTCTGTCCATGAAAATAGATTCTAGATGCACAGGTGACCAACATTAGTCCCTGCCTGTCTACACTTGACTGACGTTGGCCAATCCATGACTAATGTTGGCATCTCCCAGTCGATTCCTGACCGACGTCGGTCGATACTGACCGATGTCTAAGACTGTGTAACTCCTACAACTTTTGCACTCACTCATTTGGTGAAGCTTTTAGCTCCACAACTCAACAATCTCCCACTTGGAGATAAACAGCTACACCAGTACCTATACAACAACATCTTCTAGCTTTTCCATCTTCAAATTCAATCATAACGACCAACAAAATTTGAATGAAGATTCAACTTCTCCTTTGTTACCGGCTTGGTTAACATATCAACAAGGTTCTTATCTGTATGGATCTTCTCCAGCTTCAACTCACCATCCTCCAATACCTATCTTATGAAGTGGTACCTAAGCTGTATATGCTTGGTTCTTGAATGAAAAGTAGAATTCTTAGCCAAATGAATTGCACTCTAACTATCAATATATAATCTGCAACTCTCTTGCTCCTTTCTTAGCTCTTCCATGAACCGTGTCATCTATATCATCTCTTTGCTAGACTCTGTGGCTGCAATATATTCTACTTCTGTAGTTGACAAGGCAACAACCTTTTGCAACTTTGAAATCCAGCTAACCGCCGTTCCACCAACAGTGAAAACATAACCTTGGTGCTTCTCTTGCCATCCAAATCACCTACCATATCTGAATCTACATAACCATGTAGAGAAGTATTTGAACCACCATAGCACAAATGCCTACTACTGGTCCCTCTCATATATCTAAGGATTTATTGAACTGCTTTCCAGTGCTCCTTCCCTGGATTGGCCATATACTTACTCACAACTCCCACTGCTTGGGCAATATCTGGTCTAGTACATACCATTGCATACATTAAGCTCCCAACTGCAGAAGCATATGGAACTTTCCTCATGTACTCTACCTCATCATGTGAATTATGACACTGTTCTTTACTCAACTTGAAGTGTTTAGCCATAGGTGTGCTTACCGGTTTTGCATCCTGCATATTGAACCGTTTCAACACCTTGATCACATAATCCTCTTGAGACAAAATCAACTTGTGATTTTTCTTGTCTCTCTTAATATTCATGCCAAGGATTTTCTTTGCTACTCCCAAATCCTTCATGATAAATGTGTGAGCTAATTTCACCTTAAGCTCAGAGATATCCCACATGTGTGATCTTGCAACTAGCATATCATCTACATATAACAACAGAATAATATATCTACCATTATCCAATCTATTAAAATACACACAATGGTTAGATTGACATCTACTATAGCCATGCTTAGTCATAAAACCAGTTAAACTTTAAATACCATTGTCTAGGAGCTTGCTTGAGGCCATACAAGCTTTTCTTCAATCTGCACACAAGTTTCTCCTTACCTTTGACCTCAAATCCTTCTGACTGATCCATATATATTTCTTCATCCAAATCTCCATGAAGAAACATTATCTTAACATCAAGCTGCTCAAGATACAAATCCTCAATAGCAACTAAAGACAATACAGTCCGTATAGAAGTCATTTTAACTGCAGGAGAAAAAATCTCACCAAAATCAATACCTAGTTTCTATGCAAATCCTTTCACTACCAACCTAGCCTTATATCTCATCTATCCATTCTCACCTTCCTTTAATCTGTAGATCCATCTGTTCTTCAGTGTCTTCTTACCTGCTAGCAACTCAACCAAATCCCATGTTTGGTTCTCTTTCAAGGAATCAATTTCCTCATTCATGCCTATCTCCCACTGACTCTAGGATTCCACCTGTATTACTTCATCAAAACTCTCTGGTTCTCCACCATCAGTAAGCAATAAATAGAATAATGAAGGGGAATATTGAATTGGAGGTTTACTTACCCTTTCTAACCTTCTGATGGGTGTCTGAGACTCATTCACAACATGTTGTCCACCTAAATTCTTTGACAGTGACCGACCTCAATCACTTCCAGGCTTGTTACTGGCCGACATCGGTTCTACCCGATCGATGTCAGTTCCTGTCTGACCGATGTTAGTCACTGTCTGATCGACATCGGTTCCTGTATTGCCAATGTCGGTTCCTTCCTAATTGACGTCAGTCTCTATGTTTTCCTTTCTGTGATTATTCTTCCCCGCGAGCTCATTTTGGACCGTCACCTCATCTAATTCTCCATTGCTCTGCCCAGATTGATTTAGCTTCTTCAGCTGATCACTATACATCACTTTTTCATTGAAAACAACATCACATCTCCTAATTATTTTGTTAGTTCCTAGATTCCAAAACTTGAATCTGAAATCATCAGAGCCATAGCCAATAAACATGCACCTCATAGACGTAGCATCCAGCTTCTTTCTATTTTCCTTATCAACGTGCACAAAGGCTTCACAACTAAAAACTTTGAGAAATGAGAGATCTACCTTTTTACCTATCCATGTCTCTTCTAGAATTCCACCATCCAGAGTTATAGAGGGTCCTTTGTTAATTAGGTAAACTATAGTTTCTACAGCTTCTACCCAAAACTCTAAGGGCAAACCAATATGCAATCTCATACACCTTGCACACTCCATTATTGTTCTGTTCATCCTTTCAGCAACTCTATTTTTCTGAGGTGTCCTTGGAACTATCCTTTGCCTGCGTATTCCATTCATATAACAATAACAGTTGAACTTGTTGCTGTAGAACTCACCACCATTGTTAGTTCTAAGGCACTTCAATCTCCTACTTGTTTCATTCTCAACTAAAGCTTTCCAGATCTTAAAAGTGTTAAAAACATCATATTTCTTCTTTATACAATAGACTCATACCTTTCTTGTAGCATCATCTATGAAAGAAACATAGTAATGTGATCCTCCAATAGAAGCAACCTGAGCTAGTCCCCACATGTCTGCGTGAACAAGCTGCAACTTGTGCTTCTTCTTTGTTGACTCAATCTTGAGAAAACTCACTCTCTTATGTTTCCCAAAAATACAGTGCTCACAAAATTCTAGATCTATGCTTTTCAAATATGAAAGCTTACCTTTTGACTTAAGAATAGACATTCCCTTCTCACTCATGTGGCCAAGCCTCTGGTGCCACAACTTTGCATCTATATCTGAAGTAGATAATACAAAAGGAGAAATATCAATAATACAATTACATAAATAGAGAGTACCTACTCTCTTACCTCTAGCCAATACAAGTGCTCCCTTGGTAACCTTCCAAGATTCAACTGTGAGAGTTACTGTACAACCCTCATCCCCTAACTTTCCTACAGAAATCAAATTCCTCTTCAAGATGGGAACATGCATGACATCTCTCAACACCCATGTGTTGCCATTCCGCATCTTCAGCTGCATTTTTCCTTTGCCAACAATTTTACAAGGCTCATCATCCCCTAAATAAACTATTCCAAAATCTCCATGGACATAGTCACTGAAATATTCTCTATTTGGGGTTGCATGAAAAGAGGCACCAGAATCTAAAACCTAAGATTCTATATTATTATGCAAAGAGAATATAAGAGCATCTTGTGAAACAATACCTGCAACTTTTGCTTCTTCTTTACCTTCATGCTGATTGTCTTCTTTAGGCTTTGACCAACAATCTTTGCTTATGTGCCCTATCTTTCCACAATTCTAGCATTGTGGCTTCCTGCCATTTCTGGATTTGGATCTACCTCTCATCTTTGACTTAGACCTTGATCTCCCTTTCTTGCTCTTCTCTTTTTGCCTTCCTCTGCTCTCAAAACTTAAAGTGTTCCCTGTTGTTTTCTCTGTGTTTTTCCTGTGAATTTCTTCATTCAAGATTACACTAACAACATCATCTACTTTTAAAATATTTGAAGCAGATGCAGTATTACTAACTGCCATTACCAAGCTATGCCAGCTTTCAGGCAAAGAACATAATATTAAAAGAGCTTTAATTTCATCATCAAACACTATTTTAACTGAATTTAATTGATTTACAATTCCATGGAAATCATTCAGATGATTAGATATAGATCCACCTTCCTACATTTGTAAATTAAATAACTGCTTCATAAGATATACCTTATTTGAAGCTAAGGGTTTTTCATATAAATTTGCTAAAGTAGTCATTAACTCTACCATTGACTTTGCCTGTGATATATTAGATATCACAGTAGATGCCAGACTCAATATTATAGATCCAAGAGCCTTTCTATCAAGAACTTCCCATTCTTCATCTTCCATGTCTGTGGGCTTTTTTGCAGCCCCACCTAATGGTAAGTATAGATCTTTCTGATACAGATAATTCTCTATCTGCATTCTCCACAATTGGTAATTCTTGCCATTAAACTTCTCCATTCTCAGTTTACTTTCTTCTACCATTGCTTCTTCCACTCAAACAGAAACCCCTGTGAGTGCCTATAATCAAAACACACTAACCAGATCTGAATCACCTGTTAGTCAACCTGAGCTCTGATACCACTTGTTGGGGATCAACCAACAAAGTTGATTACTATATGAAAGCAACTAAACATGGAATTATACCAGAATGATAAGTAACTAGAATCAGAAATAACAAAGAATAAGAGATACAAGAAACCACCCTAAAAACTTGTATTAAACTCTTTACAGAAGGAATACAATTGAAGAAACTTCTTTTCTTTCACACCTCTCTCAGATGTACAGATCTCTTACCAGATCTCTTTCCCTCAAGAGTTCTCTCTCTCAATTACAATCAACTCCAACAACCTGGATTGATTCACATATACATGTATTATATAGTACTATCCAATTCAATAAGCTATGAAGATCTAATCCTATATATAATATTAGGAAACATGAGCATACAATTATAGCCATTAGATGCACCTCCTAATCAAGGGCTCAAAATAGTCCTACTTAAAATAGAGATGCAAACTTAAGACTAACACTTAATCCTATCATGCAAACATTCTGTTCTGTCTACAAAAATAGATTTGGACGCACAGGTGATTGACATTAGTCCCTTCCTGTCTGCACCTGACAAATGTTGGCCGATCCATGACCAACATCAGCTGATCCATGACCGACGCCGGCATCTACTAGTCAACTCCTGACCGACGCCGGTGACTATGTAACTCCTAAAACTTCTGCACTCGCTCATTTGGTGAAGCTTTTAGCTCCACAACTCAACATACATGAGGGATGACATGGAACATAAGAATATTCTTGAGGAAGGGTGGGAGTGACTTGCAAAGGATCAACTCCATTCTCCACTTCACACTCTTGGATAATGCTTCTATCTTCTTTCTTACCCCATGAATCTACTATCTTTCCCCAGCTTAGGATATTAGGATTAGAAGACTCTTTTTGAGGAAGAGTGGAAGGGGTGTGTATAGGATCAAATTAATTTTCAACTTCACACTTTTCATCAAGACTTTTCTTCTCTTTCTTTCCCCAAGACTCTAGTATATTGTTCTAACTTAAGACATTGGGATTATGAGCCTCTTTCTAAGGTGGTGGGGATGTAATGTGAGAGGTCAATGAGGGTTTTAATTCAAATTCCTTTGATGCTAACATGGACTTTTTCATATTCATATTTTACAACTCAATTTGCCTATCAAAATTAGCTTCAAATACAAGATTTCTTCTTTCAACTCTCTCCTCCAACTGATTTGGAAAAAGGATGACTTTGATGGGCTTGATTTGGCTCATGAGTAGGGGTCATGTATGGAAAGTATGAAACTTGGGGAAGTGGATATTAAGGTTGATAGGTATTGTGAGGTTTCCTTTCATGAACTTATAGCCTATCCTCTAAGGAAGATACTAAACCACTCACATCAAGCATCTCACTTTGTGAGCCTTTGCCAATTGGATCTCTCAATAGGTACCCACTCTCTTTTGATCAACTCTAATGATTCCATAACCTTATGCATAACATGGTTAGGAACCTATATACCACATCCCATTTGAGTATCAATGTCCACCATATATCTCTCATAGCTCAAGAGTGTCTTCTTGAAGGTGGAAATGGGTTGGCTTGAGGAGTGTTTAGGTTGACTAGGAGGAGCAAAACATTGAGAAGGTTGGTTGTAGGAATTATATACTTCATGAATGGGATGAAAACGATCATAATGGAGATGATGAAATTCATATTGAGGTTGATAAATATCATGAAAATATTGACCAAGGACTTGTTCATATTGATAGGTAATGGTACAAGCTTGAAATGTCTCACCAACTTGTAGATAACAAAACTCAACACCAAAGTCAGCCATGAAACCTCATTGAAAGCAAGAAAACAAAGGAAGTATGTTAACATCAATATTAAAAGGATAACCTGTGCTACTTGACTGGCTGATACAACTTCATAGTCACCATTGATGCTTTGATAGATGCCTCCAAAGGCTGCTTATTGAGAGACAATAGCAAAAAATATCTCAACTTCTTAGAACAAGAGTCCCACCAAGTGTGCCAAAAATTGTTGTCACTTATATTTTCACCTTTTTAGGATATGTAAATCTCTCCTTATCCAAGTGGCATAGTGAAATCACCTCTAGGCTTGTGGGTAGCCTAAGGAATGAGGTGAATTTATAGATAGGGCTAGCTCCCTTGATGTACCACTTTAGATTACTACTACTAAACTTGGGGGGTGAAAAAGGAGAAGTATAACTAAAATAAAATTAATCTAAGGGAGGTGATACACCAAATTTACTGATGACATCCAACCATATGCATATTACATATGAAATCAAAGGATAAACTAAACATACACTCTCCAATCTATGTCTTCTTGTACCAATGTTACATTGTCAGGTTATGGATGAATGTGGAAAACTAGGAGGACTAGACAATATTAATTGAATGGAAATAATGAATATACTAACTAAACTAAACTTTGACATTTTTTGGAACACATCACATGCCTTGCAAGAAGAAGCCATAAATAGGTGAGTGAATGTGACAACTTGCTAAGGAATCCATAGTCTTCACTATGCAAATCCAACATTCAAGTAAATCACACTATGAATAGTCATAGAAGAGGTAACACTTAGTAATTTTATTGATAAAAATGTATACAAATGAGTAGGGCTTCTCCATACTAAGGTGGAGCATCCATATAATGGCCAAAATGGCTAGTTCTTATAGAACTTTTGAGAGAGAGAAGAAAAAAGAAGTCCAAGGGTCACAATGACACTTTTCAAGCTTATAAAATTAGTTAATTATGAATGTGATAAGGATATGGGATGAACCATGCAATTTCTATAAGTCCAAGTGTCCATACAAGGCATAAACTTGATGAAAAGTGGCAAGAAAACTCCTCGACTTGATCATAAAAACTACCTTCATGATTGGAGATATTTGAATGTCTAATATATGATTAAGACCAGGTATAATGATTTTAATTTAGGGTAGGGACATTATAAATTCCTCTCCATACATTGGTTGCATTCCTGGTCTTTTAGAAACAACTAGAAAGAAACCATCATCATTTGTAGTCTAAAAACAACTCCTTTCATGCACCCTACACATTTGGCCTCAAAAATACCTGAAATTTCTCATGAAAATACATGGGAAGAAGTTAATGACACATATAAATACCCTCTATGTCCCTAAAAGCATTAGGTACACCTTAAAATGAGCTCATTTGAAGTTTTCTATCTTCTTCACTAGCTTGTCCAATATGCCAGATTTGATTGGCTAAGTTTAAACACCTATTTGTGGTAATTATAAGCTGGTTCAGGGCATGAAATAAATATTTGGAGTTATCTTAATTCTTAAAATTTCAACCAAATTTGGTTTCATCTCTTGAATCCTTATAGAATCTACAAAACACATAAAATAGTGAGAAAAAACCTATTTTATACCATGTTCATACAACTAGTTGGCATGTGAATTATATTGAGGGAGTCCTTTATTAATTAAAATAGGTTTAATGGTATAAATATTCCATTTTATTTCATATCCAACTCCATTTTCTCAAACTGGTCCTGGTTGAGGGTTTGTAAGGATTTTAGTTGCATTACGCTCTTAAGGTTGGTTCATAAAGATGGGAAATTGAATCTAAAAAAAATCCACTAAATCATATTTCAAGAATTTTATCAACTTCGCCTATCTCCTTATATCCCCATGCACAACCTCAAAAAATATGTGAGCATCTAAACTTGCCTTATCAATCTTGATTCCTCATTCCCACATGACTAATGTTGTTTCTAAGCTCAAAATGACTTCTCCAAGGTTTCCTTTGAATTATAATTTCTTGAACACATCCTATTTGATGTAAAAAACATTCCCAAATATTTTTTAAATCATGTCTCATGCTATAAATAAGAAAACCCCTTAAAATGGACATAGGCCTAATGTTTGCCTAGTAGACCTGTTTTCAAGCTTAAGCCCAAAATGGCCTTTTTGATGTATTGATTTTATTCAAATATCATGAACATATCTATTATGGTATCTCCATCATGAATTAACAATCTAGGATGCTCACATGTGGCTAGAAAATAAGTTGACCTCCCATTTGGTATTAGGCCTAAAACCTACCTAGTAGGCCTATCTATAACCTCTGATGTTTATACCTTTTTATTGGGATTCAATACTTCATAAGGTAATTTTAATGTTATTTTTGATGTGACTCAACTTCTCACACCCTTTTGGGAGGGTTCCATGGCTCTTGTCCTCATACGTTTGCCTTATCTTTCATACCCTGCCAAGTTTGCTAATAAGGGAAGTGCCCTCTATCTAAGAAAAAATAGAGGGAAATTCCCCTATTTGATAAATTAAAAAAAACATTGGAAGAGATTATCCAACTCATATAGGTATTCTATACCAAATTTTGGCTCTTTGTCTTATGATCTGACCTCTCAAATCCTCAAAAATTGAGGCCTATTGCTAAGAGAAAGATTGTGTGTAGGGGTTTAAGGAATATGTTGAGTATGTATAATTGGAACTGCCAATATAACATATATATTCTTTCACTAATCTCAAAAACTCTATAAACCACATTTTAACCTTGGAATGCACTTTTACTTAGTTAGGCCTAAGTGGCCTAAGTGCTAAATTTACTCTACCTTGCTCAGGAAAGTGAGCTTGTGAGTAGTGTTTGCATGCTCAAAACCTTGGTCCTAAAGTGTTTTTGGATTTTCCCTAAACCTCCCTTACCATTTGAAAATAAAATTGAATTTTTATTTCATATTTAATGACCATAAATCCTCACTTAGGTACACTTATCATCTTACTGCATGTCTGGTCATAACCTGGCTGTAGATGGCCATTTCTAGGCCTATGAATACTTTGAGAAGAAAGTTTTGTGTTTAAATGAATATAAATTATTATATTAACCTCATCAATATTAGATTTTATTACCTCAATAGAGAAGATATCACCTTTATTAATCATTTTAAACTCTTTAAGTTCCTCAATTAAGTCCTTCCCTATATACTGACTAAGACACCTTGTTGTGAGTATTTATTGGGCTTCAACTTAGCTTATTCATGATGTTTATAAGTCTTAACTAAAACTCTCTAGGTCACCATGTATGAATTTAAAATAATATCTCCTTTTAAGCCTTCAAACCACACTTTATCATCATTTTTTAGGTCACTACCCTCTACTAGGATACTCTGCCTTTAAAACCTACCTGAAGGTGTGCGTTTTATCATGAAACCTTGGTTATCTTTTTTTGGAACTTCACTTAAGCCCATTTTCTAGTCACAAAGTGAATTCTTAAACCTACACTCATTTTTAGGGTCTTAAAACACCATTTGGGTATCAAGACTGGTGTCACTGTCTTACTGACTATGTCTTGCCATGTGATGTGCCTATAGGTGAGGATTTCTCTTTGGACTTGGTTGTGGTGTTTTAAAACCTCTTGAAATCTTCATAGATAATTGTTAAGTGTTTGGAACTTTAACTTCATTCTTGGGGAATACTAATTACCAAGGAAACTCCCTCTCTTGACTATAAAACCTATCCTTGGACATTATTGTAGGTGTCCTTTAGGCCACCTGTACAGATTGAGGGTATGAAAAAGGGTCTAAACACACTTTACCATCTTTTTTGATGATCTCCTAGCTCATGCATATTATTTATTTTCATAAAAACCTATTCAAGCATGGATAAAGGTCAACTTTCAACCTTGGGTGACAAAGGTCATTTCATATCTTCAAATCTTGTAGACATTACCGTCTTGTTTTAGTCATAATTTAGCAATTTTAGGGCATTAAATTTCCATCCTCCACTCATCTTATGACCCTCATATTTTGTAGAGTTCTTGCCTATACCAGAGGTTTCAATATTTAGCCTTTAAGATGCATTGGAACCCTTAGGAGGAATGTTAAAAAAGGTCCAAAAAAAGCCTTTAGACCTCTATTTTGCCCATTTAGGGATTGAGTCTCTAAACACGGTCATTGCCTTAAAAAGGTGATTTCCAACTCCATTTTCCAACCTATTCTTCCAAATGGATATGCCATGGTCTATTTAGCATACTAAGATATTTAGGAGGGTTTCATCATCTATTTCAATGTCTCAAAATGGTTATTTTGCTTTCTGACTACGCCACTTGTAGGTTTGGATTTACTATATGTGGATAATGAGTGTCTAGAATGGAGCAACAAGGATGAGCAAAGGGCCTCATGGGAAGCTAGACTCAAATTGAAAACTTTCAAAAACATGATTTCCATCAAGGAGGTCTGAAAACAATATGAAGAACACCTATCTCATCGTAACAACTCTTGCAAACATATTGGACAAGGCAAACAAGAGTTTCTCATGACTGTTTAACATGATGAATGAGCTTGTTTCTAAACTCGTACCTTTCACAAGTATCCAAGTGGAATTTATCCAAATATTTATGTCTTGAACAAGAAAATACACCTTCATCACAACATTTGAATCCTTCTCTCATGGTAGTTGATTGATTGTGTATGACAGTCAAAGGGTAAATTGGTTGTGTGGCATTCAATGACTACACTTTTATGAATATTACTTAGAGAATGGAATTGAAGGAAATCATAGAGATTTGAAAACATGAAAAAGGAATTATCATAACCCTGTGAAACCATAAACAATCATGGAATTCCTAAAAATGGAGGAAAACTTCTAATTAACATAGAATGGACCAATCTATAAATTTGAAGTTATTAGCTCATAAAAACACCTTATAACATGAAAAAAAGTATTTCAGGTATGATTTAACATAATAAAAATCATATGGAACCAATCTTAGTAATTAGATTGTATGGAATCTTCCAAACCAAGGCAAAACCTGTAGGGTGCATAGATTGAGAGGCAAATTTACATAGTCAACTTCAAATGGATGATTTATAAATAATAATTGATAATTGTTCAAAATATTTACATTAAAATTAATTTATCTAAGTTTAAAATTTCCTCCCAAAATCATTCTACCTAAAACCCTTTGTGCTGACCGTACCAAGTATAAACCTGTAGGTCAATTTTGTGTGTCTAGAAAAGTGAAAAGGAAGAAAAATGGTTTGGAGAAATAAATGACATATACAGAGAAAAAAACATGTAACTAATCTTGGGGAGGCTTAAAAGTCACATGTCAACCTTTTTAAGTGGCACACTTCCCTAAGAGGCCATACAAGTGTCAATTTCTCCTTTTTCTTTAAGAAAACTGACTTTTATTCTACATAACCTACCATATTTTAGTATTTTAAGTTACTTAAGACCTATAAGGACACATGTGACATTAAATAACATTTTAAATCTTCAAATATCCCAATAAACCTATATAAATAATTGAATTCTCAATTTTGACCCTTAAAATGACCCAAAATGATAGATGAAGTTAAAAAATAATTGCCAAAAGACAATATAAAATTAATTTACATAAATTAACCTTTTAAAAACCTCATGAAAATATATTATACCCCCTAAAACATATAAAAATCAATTTTTTACCTGGGGTGCCCCAGTTTGACCTAAAAGTCAAATTTGGTCAACAGGACCTAGTTGGTTTTTGTTTGCCTTTTGTGTGGACATAATTACTATGACTTGAGGTCATTTTGGGACTATGTAGGCTATGTTAAATTCATGTTGGTTTTAATTTATTCCCCTTTTACCATATTCTATCATCATTTTATGAGCAGCCTAAGCCAACACTCTCACCATTTTATGAATAGGTATCTTATCAATCTCTAACGAGTTAATATACCTCAAAATTTCAAAAAACTTTATAACATTTCAAAACCTAAAAAAATTTGTCCTGTCTACATATTTCATCATCCTTGATCTTCCCTACTAGGGCAAAGTCATTGTTAGGATGCTTTCTTTTGCTTTTGCTTTCAGGATGTTTATTTATTTGTTTGAGTGCTTTCTATTTGTTTCTTTGTTTGTCTGTCTGCTTGCCTATTTGTTTGCTTTTTGTATTATTGCCTCGAATTAGTCTATATGCATTCATTAGGTGATTCCTTGAGAACATTATTATTGATTCCATCCATATTCATATGTCAACATAGTCATCATGGTTTTTATCATTGGTGAATTATTTTCAATTATTTATTGGATCGAGAGTTAGTCCTTATGCATATTTTGGCCAAGTCTTCATGGTATTATATCATGAAGCCTAACATCATGTGATACAACAAAAATAATATAAAATGTGTCTACTATCAATGGATAATTAGAAGTTTCTCCTTGTTACCTTGGAAAATCCTTGCATACCCATCTTGATCAATTCAAACATTGACCATTATTGTTGTATTAGGATGAGCATATTCACATTGGTAGGTAAAATTGAATCATTCCCATTGATCAAAATTTTATTCTTCTATATATATCTTTCATCACTTTGTGCATTCTCATATTCTTAGTTGTTTATGGATTCTTTAGTCATTATACCATCGCATCTATGTTTGCACCTGCTCATCTTTAATCTATATTCCAAGTTATATCCTCAAGTTATGCTTGCTAATCCACCCTACTAGGGAACAACATTATCAAACATCATCTTTATCAAAAAATTTAGGTCATATTAATGATTATAAATACCTATGGGAAAATCATTATTTTGACTTTTATTCCTAATTATAACTAGCTTTGGGTAAATCAGCACCTTTTAAATCAATGTATGAAAGTATTTTATCATTTGGATTAATCTCAACCATGGGTTAATTACACCTTTCTTCTTTATTA
Organism: Torreya grandis; assembly: GCA_037957365.1. NCBI lineage: Eukaryota > Viridiplantae > Streptophyta > Pinopsida > Cupressales > Taxaceae > Torreya > Torreya grandis. The sequence goes on along the minus strand of JARHVA010000743.1, from coordinate 109,878 downwards.
TTTTCAAGGGACCATCCATCCACATATTTTATGGCCACTCCCTTGAAGGGGCATCATCTTAAGCTTCCCAAACACCATTTGGAGCTTTTTCCTCAAATCATCATCTTCTTTTTGACATACATGCTATTTATCATTATTTGAGAAGACATTATTGTGCTTACATCTTACAACACCTTTCCAAATAGGGAAAAATTATATACACCTAAAATTGGCCACCAATGGATTCATATCCAACTTTAGACCAATTCTTGCCAATCATTGAATACCTAGCCCAAGAATTTCCATAAGTCTCAAATCTAGCTTCATAACCATGCAATTAAATCAACTTGGCCCATAAATCAATTAATTTAGGTAAATGCACATTTAATTAAATCAAATATTTCAACAAATGACCAAATGCCTAAATGAGTTTAATGAAAGTGCAAATCTTGATCAAAGCCTAATTAAATTCATCCTTGAGTAAATGAGCTAATAAATCAATTATCAATAAAGGATATTCAAAAATCAAAGAACATCCTAGAACACACTCATTACCTTTGTGAGTTGTCACTTTTGGAAAATACTAAAAGAATATCCTAGGAATATGCCAAACACAACCAAGGTTAATAAACTCAACCATGGTTAGATTTAACCCATTCCAAGGGATTTGAAAAACTATAAAAGTAAGCCTAGAGATCTTCATTTAGAGAGCTCAATCAAAGTAGAGTTATAATGTAGGAATATATTCAGGAAGATAAAATCCTAGTGTTATAATGCCAAAATTCTTCTAAGCCAAGCCAAAGCCAAGCATTGAACAAGGTACCAAGAGGAGATGAAGTTAGCCACACTCCATTGATGAAGAACTTTTGAGCACAAATCCAAACAAGCCAATGAAGAAGCCTTTTGGGGAAAACAAGGATTTGGGTAAGGAATTTGTATTTTGTGTTTAAATTGTCATTTCCTTCCATTTTTAGTTGTGTTTTCAATTGGTTTATTCACCATGATCTACCCATGATATAGGCCTAGATATGTTAGATTGTTAGTAAGTTGATTTCATTGTTTTTGGAACTAACTCTATACTAACCTCCTTTCTTGAGTCAAATTTATATGATCATAAATATGGGTTATGCATTCAAAACACAACTATATCATGCTTGACTCATCATTAACAACCATTTTCAAGGTTTACATGCTTAAAAGAGGATATACAAGGATACTTTCCAATATATAAATGTTTACTTGCTCATCCATCATTCATTAAATAGGTTTAGGTAAAAATAATAAACAAGGTCATCTTAATCACATAATATGGATTTGAAAAAAAACACCACTAGCCAACTACTATAAAAATTTGTGTCTCATGGGTGTTGATGCTCAACTACCCCCTATTCTTACAGTGGGGACCCTCCTTTCCTAAATTTTCCAAAATGCCTAAGATGCCAAGATTTCTAAGTCATTTATCTACAAAAAAATTGATTTAATACTTCATAGCAATTTATAGTTAATTTTTCATTTTGAAATACTTATTGACACTAAAAAATATTCAAGTTATTGCAAATTTTATTCATGTTTCATTTAAACAATGGATTATTAACCATGAATGCTTCAAAAATGTGTAGGCCTTCACCAAGAAGATTTTACCTAGTTTCCCAATTGACATGGACATAATAGGCTTCACTTGATCTTACTAGACTAAACTTATATTTTGTTTAAAGCATTTACTTACATAGTTTTACTTTAAACTTGTTTAATTTGCTTGTGACAAGAAATTGACATTTTCAAAGGTCTAACTTAACTTATCGTTTGGCCTCATAGGATGTCAAAGTTAAAGTAGTAGTTTGAGATGCCTCTTAGGATTTTAAATTTAATATTAAAACCTAAAGAGGATAGGTGTCCACCTCGTTATACTTTATGATGCCTTAACAATTCATCACCTTATACAAGACACTTGGAACAAATTTGTGAAACCCATGAGCCACATAGCATCATCTTGAAAGATCATGAGGGAGTTAGACATTGGAATTGCAATCCATAGGCTACTTGTCAAGATCTTAGCTCCCATAAGCAATTCCATTCAATCTGAGTCACCATGCATCCCACTACAATCTTAAATCTTGTGAGATCTCACCATGTGTCTCAAGTATGACCATCCAAATTAGAGTAGTCTTTCAAAGCGCCATGCATCCCCTTAAGATTCATCCTAGAATGATGCATGTCAAAACCACATCACATCTTATCCAAATCTTGTAAGAGATCTAATAAGGACACATGGATGCATCTAAGCCATCTGATCAAGGCTCAATGGTGTAAATTTGTCCATGGCCCTTTCTAAAAGTGACAAGTGGTTGAATAATGAAGAGAAGCTCAAGACAACAAAACATGTCCCCTATAGATCCAAATAATGATGACACTTATCATTCCTACATTTCTTCTATCCAAGGATCCACTACAACATCTCCAAAGGCTTACTAAATTAACATGTGTCCTCACTAGACCCATGTGATGATACCACCTGTCATTCCCAAAAAGCTATATCCCAAGATCAACCAAATCATTTCCAAGATTGACACATGGAAAAATCCAAGCCAAAACATTAATACAAAGACACCAACAACTTTTTATAGCCTTCTAAAAGTGCTACTTGTCAAAGCAAAGTCATGATTGCCTTCGTGAGAACCACCTGGCTAAGAAGAAACTCTGATTGCCTACAAAAGCAACATGTGGCACTCCTATAACCAATAAAAACTAGAGGGCCCTATCCAAGAGCACACCATGAATAGAGAGATTCCATGTGGCACAATATAAAGGACTCATCACACTAAACTTCACCCTAAGGGCCCAAGAATAATTAAAAAGTGCCATGTGTCCATATTTAAGCCAATTAAGTAGCCTAGTCATATTTAGGCCCTACGAGTGCCTAGCTAGGTCTAAGGTGGCATGTCATGTGTTAAAAGGTGGCAACATTTAGCTTTAAATCTAAAATTTATGGTGAATCAAAAGAAAATCAATACTAAATTTGAATTCTAAAAGTAATTAAATGCCAAAATCAATAGTTTGGGTGTTTCAAATGCAAAGGTGATGAGTTTGCCATTAATATGACACAAATAAGAATCATCATCAAACCTTGCATTAATCAAATCAATCTATAAAAGTCTACCTAACTCAAATATTAATACCTAAATTTACATTTGAATCCCTAAGAATTTTCTCTCTCTATTGTCTACATTCTTAATTTAACTAAGCTCAAGCTAATTCATAAGTTGCATTGAAGCCATCATTATCAAGTCTCAGAAGTTGCAGATAGATACAAAAAATGTTAGTTACTCTCTAGGAAATTACAAATATGGTACAGGTAGTACCCTCCACTCTAGATAAGATCATTGCATTTGAAAATGATGATTTTCTATTTCAATATGGAAATTCAATCATGTTCAAGGACAAAGTGTTCATCAATGAAGCCATAAACTTTGAGGACATGCATTATAGTAGTGTTTATTATAATGTTGAGGGAGATATGGATATCGATGAATTTGAAACCATGCAACACATTATTCATCTTACTTCAAAAATCCTTACAATCTAAATTACAAGCCTTCATAAGGCCACAACAAACCTAGAGGTCATGTCATGTGTTGACCTGGTCTATGGTAGCTTTGAGAAGTCAAGATGCGAAGATGGATTGATCAAGTCAATAAACTAAGGGTTTCACGTTAACTTCATTTTATGGCTAATTTTTAAAAAATATTATGACCTACCCCTATCATAGTTGGACTATAATCAGATCATCATTGACAATTGGTATGAGGTGCACAAACCAAAGATAATCTTAACTTCATGGGTAACAAACCCAACTAGAGGAGTCTTCATGGATGATCAAGGGAATATACCCATTTCTTAGATCAAAAAGGGAGTTAGGATTGGCCTCATCATACTAAATAGAATATTTGATAATGCAGACATTTGGTATGTAGATATAAAAACTATCCCACTATTACAAATAATTCTAGAAAATTAGTAGATCCCCTCACTTGGGGATATCATTATCAATAAATTGGTCTCTGATATTTATGATACTTGTCAGAATGGGATTCCATTCTACATGATGAGGTATTTTTTGGATGTTATATATGTAACTACATAATTATGATCAAACACATGGTCTCTAAAGTGAGATGAAGTTGTTCCCCATACATATTCTACAATACATATTCACTGCTTTTTGCACCACATCAAGATAATTAAAGAAGATTTCTATCCCTATATTTACATGTCTATCATCAAGTGAAAAATACTAAGAGTCCCTCTAGAAATTATAATGACATTGAGAGTCATGGGCAACTTCTGGCTCTACCTTAATTACAAAGTTATTAGGATGGAATGGGTAATGATAGCTCTACTTAGGCTACTGAGATATGTGCCAATGAAGTTGGAAGAGGAGTAGATGGATTATCAACTACTCTATGGAGTTGATGGTTTCTTTAAGAGGAAGAAAAATACAATCCCCCATAAGGATCCTTATAATCTAGGGAGAACCAAGATAATGAAATGGTAGGATGTTATAGTGGCTACAAGGCATAGGGACTCTTACCTATTGTCCAAAGATGACTTTAGGATGTGGGATTCAAACCAATTCATTTACAAGCACATATTAAAGTTCAAAAGGGATGTAAATATAGAATACAAACACCAATAAGAGGTGCATGAATGGGTTTACAAAGATGCAATGAATGATGAGGTAGTCCTAACAAATACAATAAAGAATAATATCAAACTAGAAATGAGGCTTGATAAGGAGAAGGAGGACATAACAAAACTTTAGTTCTCACTAACTCATAAGAGCATGTTCAATGTAGAATACAAGGAGACAAAAGAAGAAAAAGAATAGGATAATGTTCCTCTCATTATAAGTAGACCCTATAGACCTCTATTGAAAGCCACTCTAAGTTGATAAGAAATACCTCCAAGCTCTGAGCAAAGAGAATCTAGTAGTCAGCTTAACCCCCCTCAAGGTCCTATAATTCTATCTACATCTACTAAGGAAGATTCCATACAAATCTTGGATCAATTAGATCCCAAGATCATTAATATCGAGGAAGAGCATAAGGGAATTGATTTCTCAATGGAGGAACTACATGCACTAGTTGAGAGAACTATTGAAAAAGTCTACACAATAAATAAGTCTCTTAAAACCACCATGAGATGAGTAGTGTCTCCCCCATCAGCTTCCCAAACTCCTAATGTAATTACTACACCATTACCTTCCTTTCCAATTATTGGAACATTCATAACTACTCCTACTTCATCTACCTTTCCCACTCCCATATTCACATCCCCTACTACTGCTTCCTTTGGAGGCACCATTCCCAACTTCATCTTATATGCAACCATCAACATTCCACCTCCACTAGGATCCCAAAGCACTAGTGTTATCCAAGCTATGGATTATACTCATTCTATGGAAAACAAGCACATCACTCACCCTTGGCTCCCTTACATCCATAAATACAGTAATACCCATTCCAAACTCATTCACCTATCATAAACCACTTCACCTCACCATAATAGCCAAAATTATTGGGCCTTCAACACTACCCTCATTTGTTCTTAACATGGGCCCTAATAAATATTTGTTTGATCCACTTGGACAATTAGACCCAACCAATCTATGTATCCTTGCCACAACCTTAACTTCCTCCTCTTCTACCCAAGCACTCTTATTCATTCCTAGTTGTACACCTCATACACTCAGCCTTACATACTTGAAGGAAAATGGAAAGTAATGATGGAAAAACTACTAGTATGTCATTGTAGTTAGGGAAGGGTTTAGAATAAAGATTAGACCGAATAAAAAAAATGATTGAGAGGCACCTAAAAAGGGTATGGTTAGCTCCCTAATACTTTTGGCTCTACCTAAACCAAGGTGAGAGAGCCTATGAGGTAGCTTTCTGACATGGAGGGATTTTACAATTCAATCTCTATGAGGATTCTTAGCACAAGGGATGAATATGACTAGAGCATAACCAAGTTTGCACACTTCACCCATGAAGGGTTGTCACATGAAATGCTTAAATGTTCTATGCCATACACAATATACTAAAGATAGATGAGGGGAAGACTATAATATTAATTTTATAAAATATCCAACAATAGGGGCCAAATGGAAAACTATAGCACTAGAAATTAAAGCACAAACTATAAACACATTTCAAATATGTAAGATCTCATGCATTTACAAGGTAAGTAACACTTATAGTATGTAATAGTGTGCATTATTTTCAAGGTAGGATAAGTTAGATGATTAAAAAGGAGGGGGGCATGCTAGTGGTTTCCAAATAATAGGGTATCTAGAAGTATTTCATGGCAATATTCCTTAGTCAATATGCAAAAAAAATTCAAATGCAAGATAATGGTAAACACCAAATGATCCCTAAAACCCTAGAACATACACTAAAACTAGAATCTCAAATACTCTCACTAAATTCATGAACCTAAGGTGCCCTTAAAAGGTATTCAATAACACATTTCCAAATATAACTATAGAAAGGGATTTATGACCTAGGTACATGCTCAATATGATAACCAGTAATGAACACAGACCCAAATATCTAATCAATAGAACTTGTAAAACATATTATTGCATTTCATTAATAGGATACAATAAAGAACCATAAATATTTTCCATTGACTTGAAAATAAATATTATGAACATCAACACTTCAAAATGCTACCATGGGGATAAGCATGGTGAGATTGTTATTTTGATAAGGGAGACATAAACATGCTCTCAAAGCTTGCTAATGGTTATATAGATGCAATCACCATAGCAAGGGAGACAAGATCTACACACAATATTTAATCTTAATTTTTTTTATAGAACCTAGACTTAGGGGAAATAGACACCTGAAATAGTGACCTACAACAACCAAAAACCAAAAACAACCTTAGAATAGAGGACAAAACCCCTATTTATACATTTTTGAATCTAAAACTATGGGTCACAACTTGAAAAATTATAAAATAAGACTTCAATTCTACCAAGATGCTTCCAACTCGAATATGCCCTTTGTCATCCCTGAGATCCTCATCCACTTGCAAGAAAAGAATCATTGTTACAACTACCTTTATAAGGAATGATGAAGATTTGAAAAAAACCTTTGATCTTTTGAGTGAATATGTTGGTGAATTCATGATATAGATGGTGAAATTCATAGTGGAGGCCCAAACAACTGTTTGTTATCATATGCAATTTCTTGGAGATGCTCTTGACTACTCACCTACACAACTAGAGGTAGAAAATCATTTAAAAAGCCAAACAAATTTTGTCCTTATGTGTAACTTATCTAAAAATTCTCTCTCGTTGATCAATTATGAATCATGGAAATTTTTGGATAAGAAATATCTTCTTTGTGAATGTCAAATAAATCCCATTACCTTGTGATGGTTAGAATTATAAAGCTCCATCTGTGATAAAAATAGAAAAGATCCATGTCCATTGAGAAAATATGCTCTAGAATGGTAGTTAGACATTATTCTATGCTTCAAATCATTACCACATCCATGAAAGAACTATCAATTTTAATTTTTAAATCAAATCTTGCCACATACTAACATTTGGCACACCACATTAGATCCAACTACACATTTGTGGGGCCTAAGAGTTACTAAGTCAATTTATTGGATCCAATCTAGACACTTATCACTTCCTCATGCAATTTAAGCCCTTTGAAAAATCCACCTCAACTTGCACCATTGGATTTGATCACTTGAGCAAGTGTGAGCCATAGATATTGTGTGAAATGCTCAATTTCTAATTTTTGGCATGTAATCATACTACTTGTCATTTTTTAATTGTTCATAAGGTCCTTGACCTTTCAACATTGGATACAAATCATTAGATCTAGCTAAGATGAGTAAATGTACTTCATCAAATCATTGGATATTGCCTATTCTTGGCCTTGAGGATGTGCCACTTGGTAACCCCATGGAATTTCTATATCTTACTTTGTTAATCCTATCAGGCTAATGTGCTCTTGCCAAGTGGTAGTCCCACATTCATTTTAGGAAAAGTTGAAAATTCTTGACTTAATACATGCCATAGATCAGATTATGTATACTTGAATGTGTACCATCGATCTCTAAGAACATGCTCAATTTTTTAAATCATTCCCCATGAGCTCAACACTTGTCATACATGTACTTGTCCTGGGTTTATTTGATTATTTAGCTTTGATCATGCACCTTTAGATCATCCTACTCCATGCAAATGCATGTGGTTGGATCTGCTTCCATTTGAAAACAAATGACTACTTCATGGGGTCTAAAATTTATGCTCATGAAACTATCTTAAATTTTTTGAATCCCAATGACTAGTCCCTATAGCTTAATGTTGATGTCTTCACACCCATCAAAATATGTCCATGAGACCATCATGCTTGCAATTTGGAAATTTCTTTGGGAACTTTTTTCCATGATAATTTGGTTTGTGGGATCTTTGTCTTCAACATTCCTATTTGTTTATCAAGCCTTTTGTCTTTGACATTTCTTTATCCTTGACACTTCTATTTTGGTATTTACTTTAGCACAATTATCCTATGATAATTATTTCAGGCATTCTATCCAAATAATTATCTCAGACAAAATGTCCAAGACAATTTCCCCAAAGGATTTTGGCTTTCATCAGAATAATTATTTTAAACATTTTGTCTAAAACAACCTCCTCAAAGAAATTTGTCTTTTGGAATTTTAATGGAATAATTGTACCTTTGCACTTTTGCTGAAAGAATTGAGACTTAGCTCCTTTATCTTCATCAAGATAATTATTTCAAACATTTTTTCTGAAATAATTTTTTCATAGAAATCAAACTTGGTACTCTTCTTGAAGAATTTAAACTTGAAAATTTTCCCAAAGAAATGAAATTCTTTTGTACTTTTTCAATAGGCAAAATGCTCGAAGGAAATAGGACTTATAATCTACAAGATCTTTGTCTAAATTACCCTTCAACCATTTGAACATACCCTTTAGAAGTTTTATCAAGGGTACTTGCCCTACAAAATTTACCTTCAGCCTTTTGGAATGGCCCTTTAGATATCTTGAAAGTGCCTTTCCAAATTATTGAAAATGTCCTTTAGATATTTTTAAAGTGTCATTTGAAAAAATTTCAAGGGCAAAATGACCCTTAGGGCCTTTTGTGTGGATAGAATGCCTAAAGGAATTAGCCCTTTAGGATTTTTGTGCAGATAAAATGCATAAAAGAATAATCCTTTGGATTTTTTGTGTGGATAAAATTATTGAAGGAATAATCCTTCAAACTTTTTGTAAACACTTTGGTTGAAATAAATAAGTCCTTACATTTCTTTCAAGATTTTTGCATGGAAAAAATGATCAAAGGGTAAGTGCCCTTGAATTTTTTTGTCACAGATAAAAAGTCTAAAACAAATAAGACTTTGCACTTTTTTTGAAACAAATGATTTTTGTTAGGCTTTTTATGTGGGAAAAATGCCCAAAGGGCAAGTGCCCTTTAGAATTTTTTCCATGGATAAAAAGTTTGAAACAAATGACCCTTCAGATTTTTTGTGAAACACTTAACTTGATGCAAAAAAAGACATTAAATTACTTCAAATTTTTTGTAGCAGATAAAATATTTGATGGAAATAAGTCTTCAAAAATTTTATCCAAGACAAAAGGCCCAAATACCTATTCCTATCAGACATTGTATTCATGCAAAAAAGTTAAAAAAAATCTAAGGGAAAGACACATTCACCAAGTAAAGATTAGATTAAGACTTACCCAATTTTTACATGAACTTGACCTTCTAAAGGAACACTTGGAAATGAAAATCGGGCTAAGGACATAGTCATTTATACATGACAAGGGCCCAATTACTTCAATGCAATTTTGGGCACTAACATTGGCTCTCACTTGGGGATGAGTACCCCGTATGGGTGTATAAAGAACCCAAAAACATAAGACCAGGTGCCAATCCATTGGGATACAGATTTAAGACTTAGCAATTTTTAGAAAACATAAAGGCTATACAAAAAATGGTAGACTTACAAAAATAGAACAAGAGGTTCTAGAAATTAAGACATAGTAGAACACAAAGGGAAACTATACAAACAAGGCTCAAAATAGAGGGGCAATAAAAAAACAAAAAGACAAAGTAATAAAACACTATAAAACATGGTACACATGTTAAGGACTTAATAAAAAAGTGTTTCAAATGTTTTCCATTAATTGGTAGCTCAATTATTTCACCATCTAGATCTCTCAATAAGAAATTATGCTCCCTAATCTAGTAGTCAATGTAATAGGGGCCCATCTACAAGGCATCAAATTTTCCAACATTCCTTTCTCATCATGCCTACTATCCCAAAGTAGAACTAGATCACCTACTTGGAAGGTTCATGGAGTGATATTCCTATCAAATATTTTCTTAAACTTATCTTTGAATTTTAGGTGTCTTTCATGAGCTTATCTTTAAAAATCATCAAGATTAATAATTTGATTCATCCTATTCTCATAGTGGTTGACTTGTTCATCATCCTCTAGTTGCTACATGAGATGATAGGTGGGTAACTACAAATTTATTGGAAGAACTACTTAAGCTCCATAAACAAGCTCAAAAGGGCTTCTACCTATAGCTCTCTTAGGCATAATTGTATCAACCCATAAGACAAACTTCAACTATTCACCCTAATTCTTCTTGTTTGCTTCCAAAGTTTAGCTATTGATCTTGAGCAAGTTCTTGTTACTTGATTTTGTTTGCCCATTCTCTTAAGGATTGTAATTGGAAGCATATGTTTATTCAATCCCACAATATTTACATAATTCCACCAAATGTTTAGCTTTGAATATCATGGCATTATCAACAATTATCTTGACAGGCACACTAAATCTACAAATAATCTAATTTAACAAAAAATCCATAACTACTTGGTGTGTTGCTTTCTTTTTAGGGATTTATTCAACCCATTTTTTGAAGTAATAAATTGCTAGTATCCACCTATATCCATCACTTGATGAATCAATAATTTATCCACTGAAATCCATTCTCCATTGTCTACATGGGCCTTTAATCATCATAGGCTACAAAGGAAGAGAACCTGAATCTTTCATCCCCCTAACAAAGCACTAACATTTCTCACTTTTTCTAACTATCTGAGCAACATCTTTGAATAGTGATGACCACCAATAACTAGATCTCAAAATTTTATGAGCTATAACTTTAGTACAAAATGGACACCATAAACTCCACTATGGAAGCCTTCAATCAGGATATCAGTATGTTCTTCTATCACACATCTTAGGAGAACCTCATCTAGATTCTTTCATGCTATTCCATTCTTAGTCAAGAAGTATTTCTAGGAGACAAGATTGAGCGTTCTTATTTGATTCTTGTCTAAGTCAGGGGGACAACTCAAAATTTTCAAGTAGTAAACAATATCTCTATACCATGGAGATATGTTAAATTAACTCAAAGAATCATCAACATAAAAAACAATAGTGTTTACCTTAACAACTTACAAATTGGTCTCAACCATAATCTTGGATAGACCCATCCCCCTTACTAACTTGGTGTTCTAGATATCCATGTCATACTTTTGTAACTTGTTAACCCACCTGCACCTCTTGTTGGATACTTTAGTCTAAGTTAAAATGTCCTTCACCATGGTGTGCAGGATGTAGGTAATAATCTTTAAACTCAAAATATATGGCTTGAATGTTTTGAAAGCCTTAAAAATAGAAAAATATTGTTTCTCCATGATGGTGTAGTTTATTTTAGGACCTTACATAGATTTGCTAAAGAAATTTATGGGCTACTCATGACCTTCCTCATTCTTTTGAAACAAAATAATAACAATAGTATTATACAATAAAATAGAGAATATCTAGAATGGCTTTATGTAATCAGGACTAGCCAAAACATGGGTAGACTTTAAAGCTCCTTGGATGTCACTGAATGCTTGCATGGCCTTCTCCTCCCACTTGATGGTCTGGTCCTTCTTTAACATAGAAGTAATAGGAAAAGTGATCTCTACAAAATTAGACACAAACCTCCTTACAAATTTAATTTTTCCAAAGAAAGACTGAATTCTTTTTTTGGACTATAAGATAGGCACTTTGTCAATGGCTTCAACCCATTCAAGGTTAATCATGACACCATCCTTGGAAACTATATGTCCTAGAAACTAGGCCTTTTATAATCCAAAGTGGCACTTATTTGGGTTAAGCAAAATGCCAAACTCCCTGCATCTAATCAACACCTTTTCTAGATGCTCTAAATGATCCCCTTTAGTTTTGGAGTACACAGTAATGTCATCTTGATACATAATAATGAACTAGTTAATTATCCTTGCAAAAGTAACATCCATAGCTCACTAAAAAAATACACCAAAATTCATCAACCTAAAAAGGCATCATCATATATACATATGTGCCCCAAGGCATAGTGAACGTATTCTTGGACCTCTTGGATTCCTTCACCATAACTTGGTTGTAACTTGAGAAGCCATCTAATGTAGATAACATTTTTGATCCAGTAACACTTTGTAATATATTCTCCATATTATGTAGGGGATAATTATCTTTTAAAGAAGCTTTATTTAGATTTTTAAAATACACACACAAGAAAATATCACCATTTTTATTTCTTACAAGGACTAAGTTTGCCACCCATGATGAATACTTGATCGACTGAATGATACTATCGTCCTTTAGATTCTTTAATTCATCCTACATCTTGGTGGCCAGGATGGGGTTAATGGGTCTCTTTCTATTTGAAAGGCTTGATATCAGGATGTAATGGGATGACATACTAGAATAAATCTTCCCTATATGCTTTTAGATTAGAATAAGACCATGCTAAACAATCCTGGTACTTCTTTAGTAGCTGCATGTAATCTTTTTTCATGGTTGCACTTGAGTACCTAGCCAAACCTTTCTTGGATTCTCATGAGAACCCAAGTTAAAATCAGTCACATATTTTGAAATGAATGAGTCTCTTAACTTGATTCTATCCACTCTATCAAAATATGCTTCTAAACTAACCAGTCCTCTTAGGAGAGTTTTTATCTATAGCTGAATAATGTCCTTCCCAAACAAAATTTCTTTCCCATCACTAACCTGAACCATAGATTCTAGGTCTATGAGTTGATCATGAAACTCATCCTCATAGTTTGGAAACCTCTTAATCTATTCATCATCAACAAAGACATACCAATAATGAACATTATCTAGGACTCAAGACTTAACAATCACCTCCACTTGATATTGACAATGAGGGATCATATTTGCAATATCAAATTGAGCACCTAGCCTTCTAAGTCTGTTAGCTTCTTGGTTGAAACTCCTATCATGATAATAAATGTTGAATGCATCAAATAATTTAAGAAAATCATAAAAAATATTTTGATATTATTTTAACCTCTTATTTTTTATGGCAAAAGCACTATAGACTTAATTTACCACTAGTTCAGAATCTCCCTTGACAATCAAACATTTAATTCCATACTCACAAGTAGTCCTTAAACCTAGTAAGAGTGCCTCATACTCAATAGTATTGTTCATGCACTCAAAGGAAAGTTGAAAAGAAAACATAAAAAATTTACTAGTGGGGGCATAAAGTACAACCCCAACTCTATTTCCAAGATTGGAGTAAGTCCCATCAAAGCACATCTTCCAAACTACACCTTCTTTGTCAAGTTTAACATCAATAATAGTAGGTTATTCAATAGCATAAACATTCCCAAAAAAGATTCCCAATTCAACATCTATGTACAACACTTCATTAAGAACATGTTTTGGATCTTCAATAACATGTAAAATCTTTGAATCTCTATAAATTTTGATCATCTTGTCCTCCAATGGAATGGTGGTGTATGAAAGGTATATCTACACACTTGTACCCAAGCTAGTAACCCAAATACATGACAAAAACATCCCCTACTTAGGCGGGTAGTCTACAACTACCACACCCATATTTAGGTACTTACCAAGATGAACTACCAACTATAAAACTTGTCCCTTAACTTGTCCAATAACTAGAACCTCTCATGAGTCCATGGCATAACACTTGCAAAAGGATAACATAATATTCACTTCAAACTCATTGAGGACACCCAAGAGCATCACATTGTCAGAAAAACCAGAATCAAACATGCAATTGTGAACAATCAGACCATTGATCAACAAAGTTGGATAAAATGGATCGATATCCAACTAACTTTATATAAGCACAGCCCCTAAATAAACCTCCAGAGAAGGTTCAATAACCTCTTATGATTCTTCATCTTCTTTTGGGGGTGTTTGGGGAAACTTAATCTCATTTGTAGCTAACCTTTCACCAAAATCCAATTATTCAAAGGCCCTCTTCCTATGTTCAAGTATTCTTAATAACTCAACTAGTGGCATGGTGATTTTTATTTGATTCAACACTTGAGCCATATCACACAAGCTATATTAAGGAAGAGATGTATTTGGTAGAAGGGTAACAACACCTTAGCTAAAATATAGTCACTGAAGATCTGAAGTGGAGTAAGCTAGGGTGGATTTGAAACTTTGACAACATCCTTCAAAGGTGGATTTTGTTTGAATTCACTAGCACTCTTAGGGATACTAGAAAATATGGGAATTTGATTGTTAGCAGGAACACCTATGGGCTTAACATCTTGGGACATGGGTGCTATCTTGGAAGCTTCTAGGACTATTTTAACTTTATTTGCTTCCTTACTTGCATTCCCTACCTTTGAATTTTTAGGGGTAGTGTCTGACGAGAAGCACCTGATTGCCTACTTCTCAAATTATATTCCTTATTTTGGGAAGCTATTACATTAATTAACAACTTCCTATCCTAAACTAATAGAATTAGCCTTGGATATTTCTTAATCATCATAGAGCATAAGTGATCAAAATCATGGATAGGTAATTCATTTGCTTGTGCCATATTAACATCATAAGTAAAGTCAAAAGTTTGGACACTCTCTATTTTGACTGTGCTCCAAAACTGATCAACCATACTATCATTCAACAATTTCATGGAGGTAATTGATTCACTCTGAGGTCTTTGACAATTGAACATAAAAATCTTATAGTCAAACGATGCATATTCAGGTTCATTCATATCTTCATCAACTTCTTCAATAGTATCACATGGAGGGTGTGCAAGGAAGCACTTTTCACACCAATTAATTTCTAAATTAGAATTCATAACATTCACCTTGGCATATAAAGGATCAAGCACCTCCTTTCTAGACCCTCTATTCTAGTTTCTATCCATCCTTTCTTCTTATGTAGGCCTATTCCCTCTATCATTATCTTGATTGTGGAAAGCATGCCCACTTAGTTCTTGATTCATATTTAGATCTCTCTCATAGCTGGTAGACACTTGAGGGACCCCCTTTTTAGCTCTATCCAACTTATATGACATTTTTTTAACAGTATAGGCCAAAGTTTTGATAGTTTTCTCCAAGTTGGTTATCTTTATGGGTTGTGTCTTTTATGGATTGACCAACTTCACATCAACTCACTTGTTCATGGGCTTTCCCACAACCTTTATGTTGTTCTCAATTTGGATGGCCATATTGAATGCCAACTATAGGTTAATGGGAGCCTTATCTCTCAAGTAGTATGCATATTTATTATTAAAGGCATCGTAATACTTTATCAAGCACACTATATCACTAGGCCTAATGTTTTTAGGCGGCTGCATCATAGTCTTGTTGAATCGAGTGTTGAAGTCCTACACACACTCATTATGATTATTTTTTATATTAAAAAATTTAGTTAGGAGAAACCTGAGGTCAATCCTAGCACCATACAAAATTCTAAAAACATTTTGCATCTCTTCCCATCAATCGATGCATCCAATGGGAAGGGAATTAAACCATTCAAAAGCATCTTCCTCTAACATGTGCACAAATAACTTAATGTACACATCCTCATACTCAACGTCATAATACTCAGTGATATTTTGGAAGGCCCTCAAGTATTAATCACCACTCACTGCATTGTTTCCTTGGAATTTTAGGAGGCATTTCCTAACTTCATTTGGGACTTCATTCAAATAGCCTTTCATCTCATCAAAATTGATAGGCCTAAATATAGGAACATAGAATATAGGATGTGCATTATTATCTTGGTCCCTATGACTCATGATTTTTTCAATATGAGGTTAAATAACAAATGGAAAAGGGGTATGGGGGTGAATGAGATGAACTTGGTGGATCAGACTTTGTGAACCAAAAAAATGGGACTATGTGTTTTAGAATCAGTTGAAGAGCTATGATAGTCCTAAATAATGCAGGGGGGGGGGTCAAGAAAGATCTCAAGATTATCAAAATCTAGATAACCTTTAGCAGCTAAGCTTTACCTTTCAATAGGATTCCAAACTTGTCTCCCTATTCTTTGAGGAATACTCAAAGGAGAGACAAATTTCTTTGATGGGTCACTTTTAAAAGATGACCTCAGTCCTTCTAGATTTGTAAACAAGGATATAATAAAAATTGAAAGTTAGTAGAATATTCAGAATATGCACCAATCTTCCTTGAAACCAAAAAATAAAGTCAAAGTCACCACTATAATCAAACTTATAAAATATAACAGTTGATAAACTATTGTGATACAGACTAAAATTAGACTCATTGAAGCTTAATGAGATAGAAAACAAAGACATTGAGATTTTTAAAATAATGTTCAAAAGGGATAGAACACCTCTCAACATATAATGTTAATAGTTATTTGAAATAAATATAATAAAATTCAAATTTTCAATCCTTAAAACTTCTTGGCACATCCCTAGTGGAATGTTGTGATGTTGACAACCAAGACAGTCAAATGAGTGTAGTAACACTAGATAACATCACAAGATGAAACACTTGCATCTCTCTACAAGAATTCCTAGCAACACAAGTTACCTAAAGTTTAGTTTAGTCCTTGGAAATAGTGCCAGAAGAGTGGTGATGTTGACAGACCAAAGATAATCAGATCAATGAAGATACATATAGAGAACTTTCAAACTAATAATAACTCTTTGTACAAGTCCCTAACAACATGGGTGACAAGAATTGTTAGGTTGTGGAGCTAAAAGCTTCACTGATGTAGACATGGAGGAGGTTGTTGAGAGGTTGCTGAGTTACAGGGAAACCAACGTCGGTCTGATCAATCAATGTCGATCATATACAGTGAAGACAACAATCGATGTTGGTCAAGAGTTAGCTAACATCGATCATCTCTAGCCAGATAGGGACCGACGTCAGTCGTCTGTGCGGTTCTAGAACTACCATTTCATGGACAGTTAGTTAACGAACCAGGTGTTTGCATGTTAAGAGGCCAATTATAGACTTGAGTTGTGGATCTAATTATTGTAATTAGATGTCTAATTATTGTTTGCATGAGATCTATATAATAGACTCATGGTCTATATTGTAATTTGTGCTAGAGAGTAAGAGAGAAAATATTAGCTCCTTCAAAGTGAAGAGAGCAAGGTGTGTTCCTCCTAGTGCCATAGTGCCAAGTGTGGGTACTGGTTTGGAGAATCAGAGGGGTTCTTCATGTATGTATGATCTTGGTCAGTAGGTGTGCATGGCTATGTTTGGAGATTTTCATGGTAAGTAAGATCATTGATCTATAGGTGTATGTGTGTTTGAGGTCTAAGGTTTGTAGGTGTGCAAAACCAGGTTGATCTATAGGTGGTAGCAGAATCAAGGTGACAACAACACAATAGGGAGCAAGATCAGGCAGGATCTACTTGGAGTACAGTGTGTACTCAGAGCAAAGAGGAAGGCAAGGCATTTCCTTCCATAAGTAAGATCATTTGAGTTGCAAGTTGTTACAAGTTCACGGGAGATCTACTTGGAGTACGTTGAGTACTTGGAGTGCATGGTGTACTCAGTTTTGGAGTGCCTGGAGAACTTGTGGAGTGAATGGAGCACTTGTGTATTGGCAGTAGTGGATACTGACTGGTTGGAGGTGAACACCAACTCTATGTTTGAGTTGTGTGTTGGGACCGTAAGAGAGAGAGCTTTGAGGAAATAATTACTGTACACTTGAGGTGTGGGAAGCCTCTGAGAGGTGTGAAGAAGAAGTGGCATCTTATTTATTGTATTCTTTTCTGGATGAGTATTAATACAATTGTGTATTGTCTCTCATATTTTGTGTTATTTATAAATTCTAGTTACTTGTGATTCTAGTTTAATTTCTGCATATTAAGTTGCTTGGTAATCAATGGTGCTTCTGGGCCCTAACAATTGGTATCAGAGCTAAGGTTGTAGGGAGCAGGCTTTGTGTTTGATTACAAGTCACTCTCAGGGGTTTTTAATTGAGTGGGAGTATAGCAATGATAGAAGAAATTAAGCTAAGAATGGAGGAATTGAAAAGCATGAATAGTCAATTACGGTGTTATGGAAAGAAAGAGTAGGTAAAGAAAAATTGTTGTTTGGTAGAAGATCAGCATGAAGGAACTGAAGAAGTAGGTGTTGTAGGTGTTGTTGCACAGGATGCTCTGGGATGTTCCTTGGATAAAGTAGAATCATGGTTTATAGATTCTGTTGCCTCTTTCCATGCAGCGCCAGGTAGAGGGGTTGGTGAGCCTTATCATAGTATTGGCAAAGGGGAAGTGAAGCTGAAATTGTAGGCGGCCAACACATGGGTGTTGAAGGAGGTCATGCAAGTCCTGGTCTTGAAGATGTGGCTAATTTATTCAAGAAAGTTGGGTGATGAGAGATGCACAAGAACTCTCACAACGAATGCATTTGAATTAGCTGGTGGTAAGAAAGCAGGTACTCTTTATCTACTTGCTTATATTACTGATTCCACTTCTATTGCACAGGTGTGGCCTTGTAGGCTTGGTCACATAAGTGAGAAGGGAATGGATGTTCTTAAGTCAGAGGGTAAGAGATCAACTTCAGAGAGCATAGACTGAGATTTTTGTGAGCAGTAGGATGCTACAAGAAAGGATTGTGTTTATTACAGGAAAAGGAAGACTGATGTATTTGATAAACTTAAGAACTGGAAAGCCTTGGTGTTCTTAGAGGAGATGACAGACAAAGACCAGTGGATGGGTCTAGATACTTCTGAGTAGGGCAGTTTGGACAAGGTTTTGATCCATGGAGATCTCACGGGTAAAAAGTCATCACTCAGGCATACACAGGTACCGGCGTCGGTCAAGGGTAACCAACGTCGAACAAATAGGTGCCAACATCGATCATGTGTAGACCAGAGAAGTCAGTGGTATCAGGCAGGTGGAGATTGACGTTGGTAGGAAAACTGGCATTGGTGGCCTGGACAGTCGCATGGAACTGACATTGGTCAGATGCAGACTATGTGGTGATCGAGGTCGATCACTGAGATGGATTTTGGGCAGACAACAAGTTGTCAAGGAGTCTCAAACACCCATGGGGAGGACTAAAAGGGCAAGTAAGCCTCAAATTTGTTGTTCCTCTTCTTTATACTAGTTGCTCACTGCAGAGCAAGAAGGATCTAGGAAATAGTGGGAGTGTGGCATGATACAAGATGCAGAACCAAATGAAAGATTTGGTAGGGTTGCCAGTCGGTATGAAAAGCACTGAGACGAATGGATACCTTGGTTAAAGAATAGAGAGAATGGACACATGAGACAGAAGGCTAGGTCATATGGTCTTAAGGAAGCTGCAGGACAGTGGTACAGGTTTTGACAAGTGGATGACAAAGTAGGGTTTTAGTTAATGTCAGTGTAACCATTGTGTTTGTCTTACCAGGTGGATCATGATAGCTACATTACCCTGTTACTTTATGTGGATGGTATGTTAGCTAGCAGGTTTGTACATATAGGGTTTTACTGAGCTAAGGGTAAGGTTAGTTTAGTGACATGTCATGAGGAATTTGGAGTAGTGAAATTCTTTGGCATGAGAGATATGGAAGATCACAGGTTGATTTTGTCTCTAGTGGGAGCTAATGTGAATCAGGTGTTGGTGAGGTTCAAAATGTAGGATGCAAAACCAAAGCACACCAAGGGCTGGATAGTTCAGTGTCTAAAATCACATGAGGTCTGGTATAAACCTGAGTTTGCCCAAGCAGTGGGTGCTATCAGAGAGTTAGGAGCCAATTTGGGGAAGTGGTAGTTTAGTCCTTAGAAATAGTGCCAAAAGAGTGGTGATGTTGACAGACCAAAGATAATCAGATCAATGAAGATACATATAGAGAAATTTCAAACTGACAATAACTCTTTGTACGAGTCCCTAACAACATGGGTGACAAGAATTATCCTTAAAAATGGTTCTATAAGAGTGTTGGTTCTAAGTTTTACACCTCATACACTTAGCCTTGAACACTTGAAGGAAAATGGCAATTAATGATGGAAAACCTATTAGTATGTCATTATAGTTGGGGAAAGGTTTGGCATCAAGATTAGACTAAATGTGGAAAATGACTGAGAGGTACCTACAGAGGGTTTGGTTAGCTCCCTACTAATTTTGGCTCTACTTAAACTAAGGTGAGAGAACCTATGAGGTATCTTTCTCACATGGAGGGATTTTACAATTCAGTCTCCATGGATATTCTTGTCATAAGGGACAAATATGACCAGAACATAACCATGTTTGCACATTTCACCCATGAAGGGTTGTCACACAAAATTAAAAAATGCTCTATGTCATACACAAGCTACTAAAGATAGATGAGGGGATGACTAAAATATTCATTATATAAAATATACAACAATAAGAGCCAAATGAAAAATTACAACACTAGAAATTAAAGCACAAACTACAAACACATTTAAAATATGAAAGATCTCATGCATTTTTAAGGCAACACTTATATTATGTAATAGGGTGTGTTATTTTTAGGGTAGGATAGGGTAGGATAAGTTATATGATTAAAAATAAATAGGGTGATGTGCTAGTGGTTTCTAAACAATATTATATCTAGCAGTATTTCATGGCAATATTCCTTAGTAAAGAAGTATAAAAAATTTAAATGTAAGATAATGGTAAACACCAAATGATCCCTAAAACCCTAGAACATACACTAAAACTAAAATCTCAAATACTCTCTCTTACTAAATTCATGAACCCATGGTACCCGTAAAAGGTATTCAACAACACATTTCCAAATATAACTATAGAAAGGGATTTGTAAACTAGGTACATGCTAAAAATGATGACCGATAATGAACACAGACCCAAATATCCAATCAAAAAAACTTGTAAAACATATTATTGCATTTCATTAACAGGATACAATAAAGAAGCATAAATATTTTCCATTGACTTAAAAATAAATATTACAAACATCAACACTTCAAAATGCTACCATAAGGACAAGTATGGTGAGATTGATATTATGAAAGGGAGACATAACCATGCTTTCAAAACTTGCTAATGGCTATAAAAATGAAACCACCTTAGTAAGGGAGACAAGATCTACACACAACAGTTGATCCCAAAATGTTTTTCACAAAATGTAGACTTAGCAAAAATAGAAACCTAAAATAGTGACCTACAACAACCAACAACCAATAATAACCTTAGAGCAGAGGATAAAACCCCTTATTTAGACATCTTTGAATCTAGAACTATGGGTCAAAACTTGAAAAATTACTAAAAAAGCCTTCAAGTCTACCAAGATGCTTCCAACTAGAACATTCCCTTTACCATGCCTATGATCCTCATCCACTTATAAGAAAAGAATCATTATTGTAACTACTTTTCTAAGGAATGATGAAGATTTGCAACAAACCTTTGATATTTTGACTAAAGATGCTGGTGAATTCATGATATAGATGTTAAAATTCATATTGGAGGCCTGAACAACTATTTTTCATCATATACAACCATTTGGAGATGATCTTGATTGCTCACCTACACAACTAGAGGGAGAAAATTATTTGAAAAGCCAAAGAAATTGTATCCTTATGTGTAACTTATCTGAAAATGCTCTCCTGTTGATCAATTATGAATCATAGAAACTTTTGGATAGGAAATATCTTCTTTGTGTATGCTAAGTAAATATCATTACCTTGTGATGATTATAATTGGAAATCTCTAGCTATGATGAAAATAGAAAAGATCCACAATCATTAAGAAAATATGCTCTGGAATAGTAGTTACATGTTCTTCTACACTTCAAATCAATGCCACGTGCATGAAAGAACCATGAATTTTAGATTTTAAACCAAATATTACCACATACTAACCTTTATCATGCCACATCATATCCAACTAGGCATTTTTGGGGCCTAAGAGTGATTAAGTCAATTGATTGGATCCAAGTTGGACACTTATCACTTCATCCTGCAATCTGAGCCCTTTGAAAAATCCACCTTAGCTTACACCATTATATCTATTTGCCCAAGCAAGCATGAGCTATAGATCTTGAGTGAGATGCTCAATTTATAATTTGTGGCATGCATCTATGCCACTTGTTATATATACATTTGCTCATAGGGTCTTTGACCTTTCAACATTGGCTATGCACCATCAGATCTAGCTAGGATGAGCAAATGTGCTCTATCAGATCATGATCTAAGGGTTAGGGTATCATTGGATATTTACTATTTTTGGACCTAAGGATGTGCTACTTGGTATCCCTATGGTATTTTTACATCCTACTCTATCAATCTTATTGGGGTAATACACTCTTACCAAGTGGTAGTCCCATGTTTATTCTAAGCTTTGTTGAAAAGTCTTGACTTAATACACACCTTAGATTGGATTGTGTACACTTGAATACATACCATCAATCTTTGGGAACATGATCAATATTTAAATCATACATCATGAGCTTGACACTTGTCATGCCTATACTCCTCTTGGGTTACTTTAACTATTCAACTTTGATCATGCACAGTCAGATCATCTTGCTCTATGTAAATGCATGCCATTAGATTTGCCTTCATTTGAAAACAAATGGCTACTTTACAGGGTCTAAAATTGACACTCACACAACCATTTTGGAATATTTGAATCTAAATGACTAGTTATTATAGCTTAAAGTTGAAATTCACATGCCTATCAAAATATGTCCACAAGAATGTCATACCTTCAATTCAAAATTTTCTTTGGGGACTTTATTCCACAACAATTTGGTCAGTAGGCTCTTTGTCTTCAACATTCTTGTTTTATTCTTAGGATTTTTATCTTTGATAGTTCTTGATCCTTGGCACTTCTATTTTGGGCTTTACTTCAGCACAATTATCCCACAATAATTTTTTGAGCATTCTATCAGGACAATTGTCTCGGATAACATATCTAAGATAATTTTTTCCAAAGGATTTTGGCCTTCATCAGAACAATTGTTTCAAACAATTTGTCTAAAATAATTTCCTTGAAGAAATTTATCTTTTTTACTCTTTTTGAAAGAATTATACCTTTACACTTTTGCCAAAATAATTGAGACTTAGCTCCTTTATCTTTGTTGGGATAATTGTTTCAAACATTTTTTTGAAATAATTTTCTTACAAAAATTAAACTTGGTACTTTTCCCAAAGAATAAACTTTACATTTTCCCCAGAGAAATGCAATTCTTTTGGACTTTTTACATGGGCAAAATGTTCAAAGTAAATAGGAGTTATACTCCATAGAAACTTTACCAAAATTACCCTTCGACCATTTGGACATAGCCTTTAGAAGTTTTGTCAAGGGAACTTTCCCTACATAATTGTCCTTTAGCCTTTTGGAATAGCCCTTTAGATATCTTGAAAGTGCCCTTCAGACTTATTGAAAATGTATTTTAGATCTTTTGAAAGTGTCCTTCAAACATTTTTCAAGGGAAAAATGACCCTTTGGGCCTTTTGTGCAGACAAAATACCTAAAGGAATTATCCATTCAGGATTTTTGTGCATAAAAAATTCTTGAAGGAATAATCCTTCGCACTTATTATGTAGACAAAATGTCAAAAGGAATAATCCTTCAGAATTTTTGTAAACACTTTGGTCAAAATAAATAAGTCCTTAAATTTCTTTCAGATTTTTTGCACAGGAAAAATGCCCAAAGGGTAAGTACCCTTTGGACCTTTTGCCACAGAAAAAAAGTTTGAAATAAATAAGTCTTTGCACATTTTCTGAAACAAAGGATTTTTTTTCAAGATTTTTATGTGGGAAAAATTCTCAAAGGGAAAATTCCCTTTGGACTTTTTACCATGGAAAAAAATTCCAAAACAAATGACCCTTCATATTTTTCTAAAACACTTAGACTGATACAAAATAAGACATTGAATTCCTTCATATTTTTTGTAGTCGACAAAATGTCTAACAAAAATAAGTCTTGAGAACTTTTATTTGAGATAAAAGTCTAGAAGACCTATTTTCATTATAAATTATGTTCATGTAAAAAATCCCAAAAAATTCTAAGGGAAAGACACATTCACCAAGAAAAGACTAGATTAGGACTTAGCCAATATTTACATGAACTTGACCTTCCAAAAGAACACTTGGAGATAAAAGTTGGGCTTAGGACATAGTCATTTACACTTGATAAGGGACCAATTACTTTAGTGCAATTTTGGGAACTAACAACTCCCATTACAATAACCTCTGACATAGTCTCCATCTACAACCATCCCAAATGAGGTGAGGAACATGATGTAGATAATAAGGCAAGGGAGGTTTCAGGCAAGCCAAGTAACAACTTAAATTAGCATGAAGTTTGATTTTGATATTTGCACCATGAAGTGGATAGTTCAAAGATAGGTGGAGCAATCATAGTTAGGCTTGATTGTAATTCATGAGAATGAAGAGTCTCTTGTCACCTTGACTAGAAAGAGGAAGGTTGGCCCTGGAGAGGTATAAGAGTATGTAGAGGACCCTGTATCTTTAGTACAATCATAAGAAGAATCTACTATTGCCTTGATGAATGGGATGTACTAGGAACTAAAAAGACTAAAAGAGTAAGCACTACCCATAATACTAGAGGAAAATTTAATTTAAATAATTAATGTTGTCATTAATGTCTTTAGCTTATATAAAGTGATGAAAAAGAGGCATGAAGATGGGATAAAACAAGCCAAATTAGTCATTAAACTTGACCAAAATCTTTCACACTATGACACCAAGTTAGCAAACTTGGCTAGAGTGGCAATAAGCAATAAGTTTCTTGACCTTAAGGTTCTACCTCTTAAAGACATTGTTCTTGCACAGACCATCCTCATGAATAGGAGGATGATTTTGAAGACATGGTTGGATTATCTCAAGGATGCAAATACGTCCTTTGAAAAAATTGAATTTAGGATTTCCTTGCTGCTAAAGGATGCCATGATCACTAGGGTGACCAATCCTGATGGTACCCTCATGGATGAACAAACATTTAGAGCATAGATGAAGGTCTTCATTGTATAATTCCATCAAGATGTGGCTAGTTCCAAAATAGCTACCAAGGTAATAGACAGTGTGGCATTTTCCAATCAAAGGTTAGAGAAGGTAGATGTTATTGAGGAGGTACTAAGGCCAATACTCACAGAGCATGTTAGGATCATCCAGGACATACCTGATTTGTTTAGGCCCATGATATTAGACTTCAATAAAATTGACAAAGATTACCAAGCCTATGTAGAGGTATGGACTAAAGAAGAGGTAGAAAAGAAGTAGAGGTATCAATAATAATAGTAGAAATCATTGCAATATCCATCTCTAGGCCCTTAAGATATTAGATTTTAACTTGTAAAATCAAACATAGAATATTCTATTATTAGGGGGAATTTTAATCCACTTAGTTGTATATGGGGCACCTTTGAGGGCCCAATTTAACATGTCTTAATCATTTTGAAGCCTATAAATAGGGATGTTTCACTCATTTGTAAAAGGGTGACAAATAGTTGTTATCAAAATTACTATAAAGAGCAAAAGAATTCAAGAGTCTGTCTGTAGTGTTATTTTATGTGTGTTCAATGATTTTTGAATTCTCACATTCTTAGATGAATAATAGTTTCTTTTTTCCAAGTTAAATTAGTAGTTACATTTCATATATGCATATGTTAGTTTGAGATTAATGCTAGGCTAACAAATTTGATATTATGCTTACTTTGTTTCCTTCTCTTTGCATCTAAATGTGCCATGCAATTTACTATGATTGAGTAATTTTATGCAAATTATGTTGTTAGATATGTGCATTTTCCTTCCTCTGAAGCTTCAAATACATTTATTTAGCTTTGAGATTTATGCTAGAGTTGATAGATGCTAATTTTTATATGTTTTGCCTTGGATGCTAGTATAATTGATATCTTTAGTCATCTTAAGCACATCTTTTCTACCCTACCCTACTCACTCTTGGATCTACCCACGAATCACTCTAGTTTATCTCATGCTATAAATACCCATTATTTTTTTTGTATTTTGGGAGGTAATTGGCCAATATTAAGATAATTCACAAAGATTATCAAGAAAAGTGTCACTAAATAAACATATGTTGTCCCTATAATAGGGTTTGCTTGTAGACTTTCAAAGTGGTGACCATATCTTTGATATTTTTGTTATTCCCAACTATATATATATATATATATATATATATATATATATATATATCAAGAAAAGTGTCACTAAATAAACATATGTTGTCCCTATAATAGGGTTTGCTTGTAGACTTTCAAAGTGGTGACCATATCTTTGATATTTTTGTTATTCCCAACTATATATATAATGACGTACACTATAATTCAACAAAGATGCATGAAAATAGTTTCATAAGGCCCTTCTTCTAGCACCAAAAAAGTTCCCTTCCTATTTATGCACATATTTTGCTCCCTGTGTCACTAGGGAAGAAGGAGAAAGTAAGAAACACAATATATATATATATATATATATATATATATATATATATATATATATATATATATATGACGTACACTATAATTCAACAAAGATGCATGAAAATAGTTGCATAAGGCCCTTCTTCTAGCACCAAAAAAGTTCCCTTCCTATTTATGCACATATTTTGCTCCCTGTGTCACTAGGGAAGAAGGAGAAAGTAAGAAACACAATATATATATATATATATATATATATATATATATATGACGTACACTATAATTCAACAAAGATGCATGAAAATAGTTGCATAAGGCCCTTCTTCTAGCACCAAAAAAGTTCCCTTCCTATTTATGCACATATTTTGCTCCCTGTGTCACTAGGGAAGAAGGAGAAAGTAAGAAACACAATATATATATATATATATATATATATATATATATATATATATTGTGTTTCTTACTTTCTCCTTCTTCCCTAGTGACACAGGGAGCAAAATATGTGCATAAATAGGAAGGGAACTTTTTTGGTGCTAGAAGAAGGGCCTTATGCAACTATTTTCATGCATCTTTGTTGAATTATAGTGTACGTCATTATATACATGCTTAATTGATTCAAAGTATAGGAATATTGTTTAAAAAAACTAAAGATTTGCATTCTTTGAAATATTTCATCAAGTTAGTGTTCATTTGTGCAAATTTGATAAAATAACCTAGATATTTGCTTAAATTCTTGTAAATATAGGTGAAATACTCCATTATTTACACATATTAAGGTTTAATTTGATCATCTTTGCAAATTTTCATACAAATTTGTTAAATAATCTAGATATTTATGCAGAGATCAATCTCTAAGGTGTTGCTTGAATTTGAATCTAAACATTTGAGATCATATTACTCTAATTTTCTTGGATTTAAGTGAGCCTTTACTTAGATTTATGCTTGAATTTTTTTAAAATCCTCAAATTCTTTCAAATCATTAAATAAGGCATTGATACACTTTGATGTGTTGGTTTAACACCAATCTTTGCATGTTAATGTGCAAAGCTAACAATATTTGTGTAAATTTTGAGAAATTTGAGGCTTTGTAGCTTAGATACTCAACGATCAAGGTGAATTTGCTTTATCTAAGTTTGTATATCAAATATTCACTAATATTTACAATATTTTCCACTTTTGAGGTCATATTTAAATATATTTTTGCTTTAGTACCCATCCTGCATCTTGGAGTTACCTAGGATTAGAACTAGGTCCTGATCTAAACCCAAAACCCCTTTAACATCCTTATAAACCCATAAGAAGGCAAGAGTGGACAAAGATAGATGTAGGAAGTCTTGAACCTAGCCAAATTCTCCATCTAACCAAAATATACAACCTCTCATACCAATCATGGCATGGTTAGCTAGCTCATCCATCAATGTCCTTAGGCCCATGCATGATCTGCCTAAGAATCTGGAAAAGTACTTGCATCTCTTTACCTCCATTAGGAGAGTAACTATTGATTAACACATGAAGTCATTTAAGGAATCTTTAAGGTTTCTCAACATGATTCATGAGGACATGGCCTATCACCTTTTTCCCTTCACTTTTAGGGATGCAACTTATGATTGGTTCTTTAACCTACTAAAGATTACGTCATGAGATGGGATTAGTTTAATGATACCTTTATCACCCAATTTTTAAGGGTAGTTAGTCTAGGAGTTATATACTAATAGTGTACCACCCTCAAAAAGGACCTAAAATATCTAATCAAGATGATCAATGCTAGGTTCCTTTTAGATGTACACCTTGACATCCCTATCATATAAGCCTACATATGATTTAGCCTTATAACTATACAAAAATGCTTTGGACCCAATGATAGCCATATTCTTGAGGAGATCTATGGGTATTGATGTGTTGCCTTTAGCCTATGCTGAGGCTATATATATTGATGATAAAATACACCCACAAGGGCATCCCACCTTTGCTATACCAAACTTTGACCCAACTATACATGCCCTAAATGTCATCCCTAACATGATTCAAATACCAACCTACATTAATCCAATTACTAGTACTCAACTAGTTGCCTTTGAGTCATGTTTCATCTAAGTAATAGCTTGGATTCTTCAACCAAGCAAATGTTTGGGCACACCCCTAGAATAATCAAGACATGGTGCCTGTAAACAACACCAATGTCTAAGCTACCACCTAAAAAAAGAATCTAGAACCCCAAAGGAAGAGTTAAACTCAATCCAAAGAATGGTCCAAAAGATTGCTAATGATTACCTAGATCTAAAGAGAAAAATGGGTAACACTATTGAGATCTCCAAAAAAAATTATAATTTCCAAAGATAAAATAGACTTTTCAATAGGATTAACAACAATAGTGAACCCCCTTTGAGCAAACTACATGAGATCAATATTTGTGAGATGGACTTGCCTAACTGGTACTGAGTGCACAATACAACTAAGCATGGAGAGATCAACTATGTTGAGTTTTTCCATGCATTTAAAGCCATTTAAAGATAGATGGAGGGATTTTAAATAAGTTGTAATGACCAAAATAATGCTAAAGGATCTGCTAACTCTAATGATGCTTCTAGAATACTTAAATCAGTCCTCATGGTTAAGACCTATAACTTCCCTAGCCAAGATGAGAATGAACCTAAAGACAATGTTGAGGAGGTGCATGCTTTCTAACAGTACCAAATAAATAACTACACCTTGAGAAGCAAAGGCTAAAACCCACCCTTGACAACCTCTACTCCACCTAATAAGCTAGATACACCCCTTGATAGCAGAACAAACAATAATCCTCCATACCCCAAAGGTAAGGAGAGTTATCTAGCAATAGAGCCCCCCCATACAATATCAAAGGGTGGATACAATATAGTGAAAGATGTGAAGAATATTAAGGCAAATATACCATTGCATGAGCTTACACAAATCACTAAACAATGTAATTTACTAATGAAATCCTTGAGTAAAAAACTTATCTCTAGGAAGGCTAAACAAGCTCATGCCAATATGGTAATGTACAAAATTAATCATGAGGTTCCCCCATTCTTGTTAACTATTAGAATTTTTGGTAAGAATGTCCATAATTGCTTACTTGATTCTAGTGCTTCATCTAATATTATGCCTCTAGAAATTTGTGAAAAATTGGGGTTAAACCTAGTTAAATCTAATAAGGTGGTGGTTTAGTTGGAAAAATCAAGAGTGAAGGTAATTGGTGAATTTTTGAATATCCATATGTAGATAGCTCATAATTCTTGAATACATTAATTCATTGACATTCGGGTTATTGGCATACCTAAAGTTTATGGATTTTTACTAAGCCATGACTGGACTAAATCTTTGAATGGATACATGTCCATGAATTGATCTCACATGTGGCTACCTTGGTGTAGGATCCCCAATTAGATCATTATTTATCGAGAACCCAAGATGACATATATGATTATAGAATATACCAACTTAGGTGCCTATACTTTGGAGACTACTAACACTATTACAGGTGATAACATGAAGGAAGAAAATAAAGGTTCTTGGACATTACATTTTAATGGTGAACAAGCTAAATAAGGCTTAGGCATTGGAATTTTTTTAACAAATCTTAAAGGAAGACAATATTTAACTTCTTATATATTACAATTCTCTTGCACTAACAATTTAATAGAATATGAAGCTCTTTTCTTAGGACTTTAATTTACAATTAAACATCAGGTTAAAGAATTGTTAGTCTATGGGGATTATGAACTAGTTGTGAATCAAATTAGAAGAAAATATTAATGTAAACTTTATTTCTTAATAAAGTATAAATTCATATCTTGAAATTTAATTGAATACTTTGACTCATTCAATATTGTTTCCTTACATAGGGAACATAATCAGTTGGTAGATAATCTAGCATTAGTGACAATAAACTTGGTCCCTCCAAAGGCCTTGAACCCACAAGGATTCACTATGGAGATAATTTCATTCCCTTATATACTATAGATCATCAACCACTTCCAAGTTTTTGATGATGAACAACAAATAATTGATTTCTTGTGCAATGCTCGTGTATTCGAATCTCATATCATTAATAAACAAGATGAAAGAATTCTTGTATAATATTTAAAGG
This sequence comes from Torreya grandis, assembly GCA_037957365.1. NCBI lineage: Eukaryota > Viridiplantae > Streptophyta > Pinopsida > Cupressales > Taxaceae > Torreya > Torreya grandis. The sequence continues at coordinate 79,078 of JARHVA010000743.1, read as the reverse complement.
AAAACAAAGATGGATTAGTCCAAATTAAATATAATTTAACTCCCAAAGGCATGACCTACTTGTAAAGTATGTTCAATCCATACAAGCAAGAGACTGAAGCCAAGTAACCCAAAGTAAGTGGCAAGGATTACAAGCAAGTGAACCTGGAAGGTCCTAGGAATAAACAAAATGTCAACATTCATGCAGTCTACATATATGAAGATTTGAATAATTTTTTTTCCCTCTTAACCAAGTTCAAGTATTTTATTACATGGTCATATGATGACCTAAGGATATTTGACACCAGTGTGATCACTCATACTATTCCACTAAAGGAAGCCTACAAACCTTTTAGACAAAGATAAATACCAACAAATTCAGTGTTGAAACCACTAATTTAAAAATAAGTGAAGAAATTGATTGATGTGAGGATAATCTTCCCCATAAGGCACTTAACATGATTCACCAACCTCATACCTATCTAGAATAAAAATGGGGAAATATAAATTTGTGTTGATTTCCAAAATTTGAATAGATCTTCTGAGAAGGATAATTACCCTTTGCCATATTTGGATGAACTCATACAGTTGGTAAGTGGATATGGAATGATTTCATTCTTGGATGGCACCTATAGCCAATCCTGAGCCAATTCCATTAGAAAATAAATAAAAAATTGACAATCCTCACTTTTCAAAGAGATTGAGCATATCACGTCTTGAACAAGGGCCAGGCTATAACCAAGTCTTAGTAAACAAGAGTGATATAATGAAGACTAACTTCACCACTAAATGGGGATTGTTTGACTAAAAATTAATGCCATTCAGACTTATCAACATAGGATAAAATTTATAGTGAATGATAGACAATCTATTTCATTTATTAATAGGTAAATGCATTATTATTTACATGGATGATATGACAATTTTTTCCAAAAATAGGGAAGATCACATGATGCATTTAGAACAAGTGCTAGAGAAGTGTAGAACGTATGGAATTTCCTTGAACCCAAAGAAAATCATATTTTGTGTGATTGGAGGTAAAATCTTAGGATATGTGATCACTCAATAATTTATGACCATCGACCCTTATAGGATCAATACAATTTCAAAGGTGAAAGTTCTAAATAAAAAAAGAGTTAAAATCTTTATTTGGTAAAATCAGCTCTATGAGAAAGTTTATCTCTAGTTTTGTAAAGATTTTTAGACCTCTCAACACTATTCTAAATAAGGATGCCAAAATAGAATGGATAACTGAGGTGAAGAAGGCCTTTTAGGACATCAAGGATGCTATTGTTTAAACCCCTATCCTGATAAGTCCTGAATTTAATAAAGATTTCTATCGATACACTTTTGCTTCTAATCATACTATTGTTGATATATTGACATAGAAATAAGGTGACAAATAATAATCTATAGCTTTCATGAGCACGAATTTGAAGAATGTTGAGCAAGCTTAGGCACTAGTAAAGGTTGTAAAGAAATTTAGACACTACATCCTAAGGAACAAGACATATGCCATAGTGTCTGATCTAGCCGTCAAATTGATGTTGGGACAAAATGAACTTGGGGAAAGAAGAGAGAAATGGATGACCAAAATTCAAGAATATGACATAGAGATAAAATTTGCTAAGTTAGTAAGAGGTCAATGTCTTAATCCATCTCATTACAAACACTGATCTTCACATTGATGTATTGTAGGTTGAAGTAAATCAAGTGCTTAGAGGAGATTAGTACAAAGACATTGACCATTACTTGCTACATGGAGTATTCCCCTCACACCTCAAAAGAGAGTAGAAAAGAGCCTTAGGCTGAGATCATCCCATTTTATGATCAAAAGAGGCATCCTCTATAGAAAAAACTATGAAGGAATCTACCTAAGGTGTGTTTCTAAAATTGAAGCCACAAAGATCATGGATAACTTTCATAATAAATTGGGAAGTGATCACCCTTTAGGGTGTACCATAACACATAAAATATTGAGGGATGGTTATTATTGGCCAACCATTTTCAAGGATGCACATGTTCATGTGTGAACATGCTACCAATGTCGAGTATTTTATCGAAGAGAAATGAAGGCAACCATGCCTTTATAACTGGTAATCAAGGCACAACCATTTGTATAATGGGGAATTGACTTCATAGGAGTAATCAATACCAAATCCTTGATAGTACATATATTTTTACTCACTACCATGGACTATTATACTAGGTGGACCAAAGTAGTGGCCACTAAGAATAGTCAAATGATCAATATCATCAAGTTCCTTGAAGAAAATGTCATTACTCAGTTTGGAATAACCATGTCTCTAGTATATGACAATGGCTCATCATTTGCCTCCATAAAATTCAATAAATGGGCCTATGATAACCAGATAGTCATCAAATCTACTTTGAATTACTACCCTAGGGTAATGGAGTGGCTGAATCCACTAACAAAAACTTGATCAATGTTATTAAGAAGTTTGTAGAAAAGAGACCTAGAATATGGTAGTCCCTATTGAAATTCACTCTATGGGTAGATAGAACTAGATAAAAACACATGCTCAAGGAATCCCCATTATTACTAGTTCATGAGTAACAACGTATATTTCCCATCAACATTGAAGCTACCCACCTATGAGTTCATGGAAGATGATGACAGAGTGCAATCTAGGATACTAAACATCATCCAAATGGAGGATGCTAGAGATGAAGCACTATAAATTTTTAGAAAGCATCAAGATGTTGTGAAAATATGTTTTGATAAGTGAGCTAAAATTAAAGCATTTTGAATCTCAGACTTAGTCCTACTGTGGGACAAGGCCCATGAGAAAAAAGGACAACATGACAAGTTCATTCCTCTATGGATTGGACCTTATAAAGTAGTAGAGATACTTGACAAAAATACATTCAGACTCAATTACTTGAAAGGTAATGACTTAGCCTTGTTAGTCAATGGGTAATACATGAAGCATTAATTCTCTACTACTCTATCAAAAATCTTAAAAGGGCAATAAGATTGTTTATAATTAGAGTAGGTAGGGGTAGAATAGTTTGATTTTCTTTTATGTCCTTTCTCACTTTCCACTTTAATTTCTTGCCTTGATTTTCCATTATTCCCTTTCCACTTTCTTGTTGTGTGTTTATTTTCTATCATGTGCTTTAACTTAGTAATAAGTCCTCTAGATAAGAATTCATTGGCTCAATTTGTGTCAATCTGATCCTAAAATGATAAGAAGGGATTTTTGATCCTAATCATTGGTAGTCCAAAGTTTGGAATCCTCTAGAATTTGTTCTAATTTAGAAAAATTGGTTACGGTTAGTTATAAGTTAGTCTTCTCATGAAAATCCTAAGTTATTTTAAGACTGTAATCCTAAGTTATTCATACTATCACTCAAATACACTAACTAAATTTCCTAGGTAGGACTTGTTATCTGAGAGTGAATAACATTTAGATTATGTCTTGATACAATCCTTACACCTAGCTAATTCTAGTTCCTAACCATTTTGATCTATGAACGCATGTGTGTGTGTGTGTGTGTGTGTTTATGATTTCACTTCATTGGTGTGTATATATATATATATATATATATACATATATATATATATATATATATATATATATATATATATATATATATATACCAATGAAGTGAAATCATAAAATACTTCTTATTCTATGAATGGTGATCTAGGTAATCTCTACTGGGGCTATGGATGCCTAGGTGGCAGTAGAGCAATGCCCAAGCCATCCCTAACGTAACAAAGCATTATTTTACAAAATCTAAAGAATGCTTAAGTGATTGCATGTTAGATGTATTAATGCTTGAAAGTTATCATTTTTGAACCCAATGGCAATGGTTAATGAACTTCAAAGCACACACATAGTATGATTGTCTGTAAGGTTTAAACTCTAGTTCCAAATTGTGAGCTTTCATTAGTTTTGAAAAGTAGTTTTGATATTGACTAAGAATCATAATGAGGTAACTAATTTTTTATTTATATTTGAATAGAAGACCTTGATTCTAACATTCTATAATGTTTCCTTGTAGAGGTCACCATTTGTTGATGCTTAACTACCCCTTATTCCTAGAGTGGGGACCCTCCTTTCCTAAATTTTCCAAAATGCTTAAGATGTTATGCTTGCTAAGTCATTTGTTTGCATAAAAATTGATTTAATACTTCCTAGAAATTTCTAGTTAATTTTTGATTTTACAATACTTATTGACACTAAAAAATATTCAAGTTATTGCAAATTTTCTTCAAGTTTCATTCAAACAATGGATTATTAACCATGAATGCTTTAAAAATGTGTAGACAGGCCTTCACCCAGAAGATTCTACTTGATTTCCTAATTGGCATGGATGTAATATGCTTTGCATAATCTTAATATATTAAATTTATATTCTATTTAAAGCATTTACTTATGTAGTTTTGATTTAGACATGTTTAATTTGCTTGTGATGGGTATTTGATATTTTCAAAAATCTAACTTAACTTCTTGCTTGGCCTCAAAAGATGTCAAATTTAAAGTAGCAATGTAGGACATCTTGTAGGATGTCAAATTTAAGATTGTAATATAAAGAGGATAGGTGTCCAACTCACCATCCTTCATGATTCCTTAACGATTCATCACCCCATGTAGGACACTTAGAACAAATCTATGAAACCCATGAGCCACATGGCATCATCCCAAAATCTCATGAGGGAGTTAGCCATTGGAATTCAAATCCATAGGCTACATGTCAAGATCCTAGATCTTGTGAGAAAACCCATTTAATCTAAATCACCATGCTTCCCATTAAAATCTTGAAGCCCATGAGATGTTTCCATGTGTCTCAAGTGTAACCATCCAAACTCGAGCAACCTTCCAAAGTTCCATGTGTCCCCTTTAGATTCATCCAAGAGTGATGCATGTTAACACCACATCAAATCCAATCCAAATATCTCAAGATATCTAGGAAGGACACATGGATACATTTGAGCCATTTGATAAAGGCTTGATTGTGTATAGTTATCCATGGCCCTTTCCAAAAGTGACAAGTGGTAGAATAAAGAAGAGAAGCTCACAAGAATGATGTGTGTCCCTTATAGATCTATATAATGATGATACTTGTCATACCTATGTTTTTTCTATCCAAGGATCCAATAGAATACCTTTGAAGGCCAACTAAAGTAACACATGTCACCACTGGACCTGCATGATGATACAACCTATCATCTTATGAAGCTACGTCCTGAGATTGACTAGATCATCTCTAAGAGTGACATGTGGAAGCATCCAAGGTATATGATTAACATAAAGTTGTCAAAAATTATTTAGAGCCTTCTAAAAGTTCCACCTATCAAAGCAAAGTCATGATTGCCTTTGAGAGAGCCACTTGTCCAAGAAGAAACTCTAATTGCTTATAAAAGTGAAACATGGCACTCTCATAATGAACCAAAACTAGGGGGGCCCACTTGAGAGCTTGCCACAAATAAAGAGATGTTAGGTGGCATATTATGAATGAATCTTCACATTAAGTTGCACCCAAAGGGCTTGAGAGCAATCATAAAGTGCCATGTGTCTAGATTTGAGTTGATTAAGTAGCTTAGTCATATTTCAGCCCTACAAGTGCCTAGATGGGTCTGAGATGGCATGCCACATGTCAAAAGGTGGAAACCTTTAGCTTAAAAACTAAAATTGATGGTCAAATGAAAGCAAATTAATTCAAAATTTGAATTCTAAAATTAATTAAATTCCAAAAATAATAGTTTGGGTGTTTCAAATGTAAAGGTGATTAGATCACCATTAATATGGCATGAACCAAAATCACCATCAAACCTTGAATTAATCAAATAAATCTATAGAAGGCTGCCCAACTCAACTATTGCTACCTACATTTACACTTGAAGCCCTAAGCATTTTCTCTCTCTATTGTTTGTGTTCTCAATTCAACCAAACTCGAGCTAATTCACAAGTTGCAACATGCCACCATTGTCAAAGCTCAAAATTTGGAGATAGATACAAAAGAATGTTATTTATTATCTAGGACATTAAAATGATGGCATAGGTGGTACCCTCCACTCTGGGTAAGAGTATTGCATTCAAAAGTGATGATTTTATATTTCAATATGGCAATTCGGTCATGTTCAAAGACACAAAGTTCATATTTAAAGCCATAAATTCAGGGTACATGAATTATAGTAGTGTCTCTCAAAATGTTGAAGGAGATAGAGATTTTGATGAATTTGAAACCATGCCCCACATTATTTAGCTTGCTTCAGATATCTTTGTAATCCAAGCTACGGAACTTCACAAAACTGCAACAAAACCAAAGGTCATGCCATGCATTGACTTGGTCTATGACATCTTTGAGAGGTCAAGATGTAAATATGGATTTCTCAAGTAAATAAACCAAGGGTTTCCCATTGCCTTCATTGTAGGGCCAAGTTTTGAAAACTATTATGACCAACCCTTACCACTATTGTAATATAACCAAAACATCATTAACAATTGGTACGAGGTGCACAAGATGGAGATAGTCTTAGTTTCATGGGTAACAAACCCAATTGGAGGGGTCTTCATGGATGGAAAGAGAATATACCAATTTCCAAATTCATAAAGGGAGTAAAGATTGACCTCACCCTAATAAATAGAATAGAAGGGGTAATGGTAGCTCCACTCAGGCTATCGTGATATGTGCCAATGAAGTTGTTAGAGGAGGAAATGGATTATCAACTCCTCCATGGAGTTGATGGTGTCTTCAAGAGGAATAAAAAGACAACCCCCCACAAGCTTCCTTATAAGCTGGGGAGAACCAAGATAATGAAATGGTAGGATGTTATAGTGGTTTCAAGGCATAGGGACTCTTACCTATTTCGAAAGGATGACTTTAGGATGTAGGATCCAAACCAAGTCATTACGAAGCACCTCTTAAAGTTCAAAAGGAATGTAACTATAGAATACAAAAACCAAGAATAGTTACACAAATTGGTTCTCAAGGACATAATAAATGATGAGGTAGTCCTAATAAATGCAACAAAGAAGAATACCAAGCTATAAATAAGTCTTAATAAAGAGAAGGAGGACATATCAAAACCTCAACTCCCACTAACTCATGGGAGCATCTTCAATGTAGAATACAAGGAGAAAGAAGAAGAGGAAGAAGAGGATAAAATTTCTCTCATTATAAGTAGACCCTATAGATATCCACTACAAGCCACTCTAAGTGGACAAGATGTACCTCCAAGCTCTGAGCTAAGAGAAGTCAGTAGCCAGTCGGAACCCCCTCAAGGTCCTACAATTATATCTACATCTACCAAGGAAGCTACCATATAAATCCTGAATCAACTAGATCCTAAGATCATTAATCTTCAAGAATATTAATAGGTAATTAAGTTATTAATGGAGGAACTACATGCACTAGCTGGGAGAACTATTGAAAAATTATATACAAGGAAGAAGTCTCCCAAAACCACCATGAGAGGAGCAATGTCTCCCCCATTATCTTCTTAGACTCCCAATGTAAGTACTACACCATTACCTTCCTTCTTAATTATTTAAACATTCATAATTATTCCTCCTTCTATTATTGATCCCACTCTCATGCTCAATTCCCCTACCACTACTTCTTTTGGAGGCACCATTCCCAACTTCATCTCCCATGCCACCATCAACATTCCACCTCCATCAAGCTCCCAAAGCACTAGTCTTAGACAAGTAATTAGTTTTACTCTTTCTCAAGTCACCACAACAAGTGCATCACTCTCCCTTGGCTCCCTTACATCTATAAAGCCATTAAGGCCCATTACAAAGTCATTCACCTAGAAAAAACCACTCACCTCACCAAAATAGCCAAAATGATTGGGCCTTCAACACTACCCTCATTTATTCTTAACATGGGCCCTACTAAATCCCTTTTTTATCCACTTGGGTAATTGGACCCAACCAATAAATATATCCCTACCATAGCCTTAGCTTCCTCCTCTTCTACCCAAGCACTCCCATTATAATAACCTCTCACATAGTCACTATCTATAACCACCTCAAATTGGGTGAGGAGCATGATGCAAATTATAAGGTAAACGAGGCCTCAAGCAAGCCAAGATGCAAATAAATTTAGCATGAGGTTTGATGTTGATAATATAACCATGAAGAGGGTAGTTTGAAGATAAATAGAGTGACCAAAATCAAGCTTGAATGTAATTCATGAAAGTGAAGAGTCTCTCTTCACCTTGATTAGAAAGAGGAAGACTAGCCCTGAAGAGGTACAAGACTATGCAGAGGACCCTGTAACTATAGTATAAGCACAAGTAGAATCTACTATTTCATTGATGAATGGAATGCAATAAGAACTAAAAAGACTAAAAGAGAAAGCACTACCCTATATGTTAGAGGGAACTTTGATTTCAATAAACAACATTGTCATTAATGACTTTAACTTATATAAAGTGAAGAAAAAGGGTAGGAAGATGGGATCAAGCAAGCCAAGGTAGTCATTAAACATGAACAAAATCTTTCCCACTATGATACCAAGTTAGCAAACTTAGATAGAGTAGAAAGAAGAAATAAGTTTCATGACCTTAATATTCTACCTCTTGAAGACATTGTTCCTACATAGACCATCCTCTTGAATAGGATGAGGATTTTGAATACATGGTTGGATCAAATCAATGATGCAAATACATACTTTGAAAAAATTGAATTCAGGATTGCCTTGCTGCTAAAGGATACCATGATCACTAAGGTTACCAAGCCTGACATCACCCTCATAGATGAGAAATAACTTAGAGCACAGATGAAGGTCTTCATTGCAAATTTATAGAAAGATGTGGCTAGTGCCAAAATGGCTTCCAAGGTGATAGGAATTGTGGTGTTTTCCAATCAAAGGTTGGAGAAGGTGTAGACACCAGAATCATGTCTAACCCTTGGTCATCTTCCCCCTTAGTCCATTCCTAACACATACAATTACTAATTTAAAATAATAAATTTATTTTGAATTAACCCCCCTCCTTTGGCACATCACCCATGACACCTCACCTAGGACACCTTGCCTTGGACCATTTCCAACCCTGTGACTCACCCAAGACCTATTCTTACTCTTTTCTAACCGCCTAACCAACTCTCGTGCATATTTAGCACAACCTTTGACAATTCTCCAATGAATTATGTACTTGGTGGATGGAAAACAAGCTTGATGGCCCTTTTACTCATTCTCCACCTACCGACGTCGGTCAATTGTCAACTGATGCCGGCGGGATCACCGACATTGGTTTACTTAAACCGACTTCTAACCTCTTTTTGGGGTTAATCACGAATCTAATCATGAGACAACTAATCAAAATCTTGAATCCTCCTCTAGCGAAACAAAGTTCTCGAGCTCTGAATTTTGAGTTTTCTTGCTTCTTATTTTCTTGCAGGGATCAACATTCTTGACAGCACTTTCCAGGCACTTAGGATTTGCACCAGCCATTCCACATAGGTTTTTGCATGATATCTCCATCACCAACCACAATGGAAACATAGCTCCTACACCTCTGCCAACTCGTGTCACAGCTAAGTATTTGTACTATTTTTATTTCAGTGTCATTTCAAATATATTAGCATTCTATCTACTGTCTATTCCAAGCATCGTTGACACAACCTTCCCTATTCTTCCCAGAGAGGCTAAAAAGCCTTCTCTGACCCTTGTCTCCCCCTTTTGCCTCTGACACCCATTTAGTCCCTCTCCAGGCAATACTCTCTATCCAATCAACTAAGCACAAGCTATCAGAGTCCTATAGACCCTCCCAAGATCATTCTGGTTGACCTGACTAAACTGCTTCCTGAAAACATTGAGAGGCCTTTTTCCTACCCTTTACCCCTTTTTTTGACAACATACCCTCTACCTTAGTCCTTCTTAAAGACAATACTCTCTGTTTTACCACCCTACACAAACTCTTAAACTACCATAGACCATTCTGTAGACCATTCTATTGACCAGACTGCCCTGAAACTAGACCTAAAACTTGTCCCAGGCTATTGCCCCGATCGACCTCGACCATTTCCCCTACCGACATCAGCATACTAATCGACGTCAGCGACCTTCCTTGACCAACGCCGATAATACCACCGACGTCGGTGACTGTGCAAATCAGATTGCTGCAAATAGGTATGCATTTGCTTTCATTTCTTTACTTCAATATTTATCATTTCTATTTCTATCAATATTCTACTTTTATCAGTGGATTGTCATCCCCCGAGAAGTCTTTTGCACTTCGAGGATCAAGCTTTCGCTTGGCAGTCCACTTTCTAGCCATCTAACCATTTTCGTGTTTGAGTCTCTTCTTGTTACAGGTGTCATCCTCCACAACCAAAGAGGAGTTCCTGCTATCATCTGAATTTGGTGCGCAAGACTATATCTAGGTACATACAAGCCTTAGACCATCTCTCTTAGTTTCTTATTCTCTCTTTGAATGTGAAAGCGAAAATTGTATAGAAACATTCTGGCATGCCCGGTGGGACCTTAAGGTCTTCTTTGGTTTCTTTCCTTTCTTTTCATATAGGGTGCATTAGGTTTCTCCTTTTCATCTCTTTCTTTTATCTTCCAAAAGACACTATTAGCAAAAATTAAAAAGAATCATTCTTGTTCTTTCTTTTCTTGCATCTCTCGCACAAGACTATATCCAGGTACATACAAGCCTTAGACCATCTCTCTTAGTTTCTTATTCTCTCTTTGAATGTGAAAGTGAAAATCGTATAGAAACAGAAGGAAGATGCCATTGAAGAGGCACTAAGGCCAATACTCATAGAGCATGACAAGATCATACATGACATACTTGATTTATTTAGGGCCATGATCTTAGAATTCACTCAAAATGACCAAGATTACTAGGCTTTTATAGATTTATGTCCCAAAGAAGAGGTAGAAAAGAAGTAGAGGAAACAACAACAATAGTAGTAAGCATTGTAACAACCACCTCCAGGCCCTTACGATATTATATTTTAACTTGTAAAATCAAATATAGAATATTCTATTATTATGGGGCATTTTAAGCCACTTGGTTGTATATGGGGCACTTTTATGGGCCCACTTGAACATGGCTTAGGAATTTTTAAGCCTATAAATAGGGATGTTTCCCTCATTTTTAAAAGGGATAAAAAATACTTTTTATTAGAATTAGTACAAAGATCCAAAGAATTTGAGAAGCTATCTATAGTGTTCTTTTATGTGTGTTCTATGATTTATAAATTCTCACATTCTTAGATGAATAATAGTTTCCATTTTTCAAGTTAATTTTGAAATTACATTTCATATACACATATATCAGTTTGAGCTTAATGCTAGGCTAACAAATTTGATAGTTTGCTTGCTTTGTTTCCTTCTCATTTGCATCTAAATGTTCCATGCAATTTATTATGATTGAATAATTTTATGTAAAGTATTCTATTAGATATGTGAATTTTCCTTCTTATAAATATTCAACTACATTTATTTAGATTTGAGCTTTACGCTAGAGTTGATAGATGCTAGTTTTTATATGTTTTACCTTAGTTTCTAGCAAAATTTATATCTTTAGTCATCTTAAGCACATCTTCTTTTCTGCCCTACCCTACTCAGTCTTGGCTCCATCCATGAATCACTCTAGTTTAGGTCATGCTATAAATACCCATTGTTTTTTTTTTAGGTAGTAATTGGAAAATATTAAGATAATTCACAAATATTAGCCAAAAAAAATTCACTACATAAACATTTGTTGTCCCTACAGTAGGGTTTGCTTGCAAAATTTTAAAGTGGTGACCATATCTTTGATATGTATGCTATTCCCAGCAATAGTTGTATAAAAAAATCAAGCCTCAAGTCATTCCAAGACTTAAAATTGAGTTTCTTACTTTCCCCTTGTTCCTTAGTGACACAAGGAGCACAATACATGCATTAACAAGGGGGTCAATCTGCCCACATGGCATTGACTAAATAATGATCTCAAAAAATAGTTGCACTTATAAAATGAAGACAATGAATCAAAATATATATAATCCTGATGCCTACTTAGTTCACATATTTTTATACCCTTACAAGGTATTCCTCACAAATAGTAAATAAATATAAATTACCTTAGGAATTTGATAAAAAAGATGCATATACATAAATTCTGGCATGGTATGAATAATATTTTACATAAATTCATATGTTGATGAGTCCTTTCAAAAGTCTTAACAAAAATAATTAGGGGAGGGGAAGAATAATATCTTATGATCCCTACCATGCATGATTTTAGGTATTGATAAAACACTTGTCACTATTGTGTATTTTTTACAACTTTCTAAGTCATTTAACAACATTAATTATTTAAGTCAAATGAAATTATGGACACTACAAAGTTATTATTCAAATAAAACTTTTTATTTCTAAGAAATATTTAATAGTTACATAAAGGTGAATAAATTAATTCTAATTATTTATAACAATCTTATAGCTTCCAAAATGGTGTTTTATCTATATCCAGGTAAAAAATATGATGTTCCTAAAGAACACATTAGTAAATTTTAAAGATCACTTTTAGCTCATGAAATTTCTCATTTTTAGACTTAACGTACATGCCATATTCATAAATGAGAAATCAAAGCCATCAATATATATATATATATATATATATATATATATATATATATATATATATATATATAGAGAGAGAGAGAGAGAGAGAGAGAGAGAGAGAGAAGAAAATTATAGATCTCTTACTATTTTGAGATCTATAATGTTGTTCTCTCTCTCTCTCTCTCTCTCTCTCTCTATATATATATATATATATATATATATATATATATATATATATATATATATATATATATATATATATATATATATATATATAGAGAGAGAGAGAGAGAGAGAGAGAGAGAACACCATTATAGATCTCTTACTATTTTGTTGCCACCAAATCCTCATTAAATTATAAAAGTATTTAATTAAAGATGTAAAAAGTAGTTGTATACTTCTTATGTTCAGATAAAGCCACCTATAGGTTTGTTATAGGTATGGTGTTCAAATTTTCTAGCCTTATTAATCTCAAAATAAACACTATTAATTCAATATGCACACCTGTAGGTCTACTATTCACATAGCCCCTAAATTTGGCATGCAACTAGCTTTAAAAATGACACATAAAACTCACTGATTTGGGTTTGATTGACCTAGAATTTCTCATTGCATTTAATATAAATTTATTATTATTATTAATTTAAAAACTATCCATTAAGATGTTATACCCAATATATCCTTTGAGTGATGATATAATAAATAATATGGCTCATAAAGGCAAATGATTCTTTACGGCATTTCATCAAACACTTGGCTTTGTCTCAAAAATCCATATTTGGCAATAACAAATCAAATTTACTAACAATTAATTCAGACCTACAATTTTTTATTTTATTTATATATTCTCATTAATCTCTTATCATATCTATAGTAATTCACAAACTCTTACTTTATTTTGTTAGGATTTCTTATATTTCAATTTATAGTTATCTAAAGCTTCAAAATAATCATTCCCCAATTGGTAAAAATTTTCAATGTAAATTTTATTCAATAAAACTAAAAATAGAAATGGTACTTTCCTAATAAAATATTTTCCTTGATTTTAATCGTATAAAAAAATAAAAATGTAGTTGGTTTCTCTTCCCACATACCTAATTCACACAATCTCCAGGTTCCTTCTTCATATGCCAAAATCTAGGGTCTATTCTCCTTAAATTTTAAGATAAACTCTCTCTCTAGAACTTCAAGGTGGTTGTTATGTATTCCTACAATTCGTGGCAAGAAAGCCCAAAAATGTAGCCTCTATATAAGGAATTTTAAATTAATTTTTTCCACTAAATCTATCAAAAACACATGGTGCATTGACCCAAAATATTCCTCAGCATGCATACTATAAACATGGTGAATGGTGGAGCTTTAAAACCTCTCACCCAAGTTTGAATATCTACAAAAAGATCTCTATTTTCACAATAAAATTTTTCCATAAAATCAAAGTCCATGAATAACAAAAATAACCTCATTCATAGTTACCTTTGTGGGTTTTCAACCATAAAATCAAATGATATGATGAGTTTTAACTATCAAGATTTAATATTCATGTAATGTAATGGTAAGGACACTAAATCAAGAAATGATCGAAGGGTTCCTCTAAGACCTTTCTCAATATTTTATTATTATTTAAAAATACAAAATCACTTTTATTATAAACAAGCATAGCTCAAAAAAATTTAAAGTGATCAAATCACCTTAAAGAAATATATTTACTATGAAAATTTGTATTCAAGACCACCAAGTAGGGTCAAGAGCCTATGAAATGAATTTTTATTTCATGTTTTCCATACTTGGTAGTCCATATTAGAAACATAATGACTGATGGGGGGGGGGGTGAATTAGAATTCAAAACTTTTACAAATTTACCTTATCATTCATGAACTATCAAAATAATATAGTAGAACACATTAAGAGCCATGAGCATGAGAGAAGAGCATAACACACAAAATAGTTATTTGAGTGGGAAACCCTCAATGGGAATAAAACCCACTAATGATGAAAATGGAATACTATCTTATTATTCAAACATCAAGATTTATTGAAGCATCAACTTCACTTGGAGCACCAACCCCAACTAGATAAGCACCAACTTGACTAAGCTTTAACAAACACCCACTTGCAAGGAGGCACCAACCCCTTAGATGACTCAAAAAAAATTAGACACCTCAAAACTTTGATCAAATTCATATCCCTTTATTTATCATACAATATATGATGATCTCCTTATTCAACTCTTCACAAAATTCTATCCTTCTCAAACTGGTCTCTAGACTTCTTTGCTCAATTAGGTCTCTTGAAGATAGATTAGGTCATTTGAACTTGATAATAATATATAGTAACCATATTAGATATTTATGATATTTCCTATACACCTTGATTATGGTCTATAATTCCTCTTTTTTCTCTTAAAAATTCTATATCTTCTACTTCAACTCTCATACTCGCTAACTAGCCAATTAGACCTATTAGGCCTTGCTCTTATACTAGGATCTTGCTCATACACCTCTTTGTCAGACATACACACATGATCAATTATATTTTAAATTAATTAGGCCTAATAACATTCCATAGAAATTAATAAAACATTACATTAGGTTGGTCATATCATACAGGACCAAAACCCCTTTTAGGCCTTAAGAAGACTTAATTCAATTAGGCCTTCATTAACACACGTTACCATCTGAACTATTTAAAACAATCCCAAAGTTATAAAAAAAAAATAACATATCAAATATCACTAAAATATACCTTATATAACTTCAATTTAGTTGCAAAATACCTTTTATGTCCAACCACCACTTGAACCTCTTCTCAAAACACTTTTCATACTAGGCATGTGCATACCCATAAAATTTGTCTTGAACAACTAAAGCATAAACATAATGTTGACAAACAACCATGGAAAAAAATCACAAATATATAAGATACATGACCTTACCAAAATCACAAAGTTTATTATACTTCATTACATAGGGAAAAATGACTCAAACCCTTCTCTACAAGTAGTCCACTCACTGCCAACTAGCCTCAAAACACAGTCATGGAAACAATGACCTAAAACACATGTTAAACCAATTTT
This sequence comes from Torreya grandis, assembly GCA_037957365.1. Taxonomy (NCBI): domain Eukaryota; kingdom Viridiplantae; phylum Streptophyta; class Pinopsida; order Cupressales; family Taxaceae; genus Torreya; species Torreya grandis. The sequence continues at coordinate 63,487 of JARHVA010000743.1, read as the reverse complement.
AGAGACTTTAAATGAATGCATATTATCCTATTAGGTAATTATACCATTATGAAATAGATAAATAATATTTTTAAATGGTAATATTGGTCTTGTATACCAATCTCATAGTCTTATACCTCACTATTTCATCTGAACAAGATAGGTCAACTTATGAGATACATTTTCATCATATCCACTGACATCCAAAACATATATCCAAAATTAAAATGTATTATATTTTTTTAAAACTTCTCCATTCACTTGGATTCATCCTTAATCCATGAGAAAACATCTCTAATCAACTTCTTACTTCTGCCTAGTTTTCTCACTGTCTCCACCATTAGGCCTATTAATGACTGATTTACTTGTAAGATCGGTTTAGAACCCATGAGGGATAAAAATTGATTATTAAACACCTTGGACATTAAATATAAGTATAAATATTAAAAATACATCATTTTATCAACTTTTACTTTGTCAACTCTAACTACTACAACAAATCTTCAAGAAATTAGGCCTTTCTTGTAGGGTCCACTCACTCCCCTGATAAACCAATCACACCTGGAGGTTCTTGGTAGATTTAAATACAATATATATATATATATATATATATATATATATATATATATATATATATATATATATATATATATATATATATATATATATATATATATATATATATATATACACATTACAAATAATTATAGGATGTTTTAAACAATAACTTTTTCATCAGGTCAATGTTAGGGTTTTAGATAGGGTTAACACTATTTATGGTGTCAACGATTATTCATAAAGCTTAGCCCATTATTCCATATACCAATGTTTGAAAATTTGATATAGTAACCTTAAAAATATAACTTTAATATATTAGGTTCCCATTCATAGGTTACATTTTTCAATGAGTACTTTAAAGTTCTCGAGTTGAGAATCCTTCATTCTGTGTACATAAGAGACCTCAAAACACTTTTTATTGCCTTATCATTCAAATTTTAACCTAAATTTTTTTCAAAATACTTTAAAAAACATTAAATAAATCTATAAATTATCACATACTCACACTTTCCTTGGAAACTAATCCTGATACCCCCATCTAGCCATTACCCCTCTCTTTGCTCTCTAAGCCTTTGACCTGAAGTGACATTAGACCTTGAAATTGACCTTATAGACACTATCCAAGATGTAAATTCACAATATACATGTAATAAAACATATTAAAATTATAAAATAGTACCATACATTCTTTATATGTCTTGACAATACCTCATGACACCTCATTGGGTCAAGCAGGGTCTATAACTAGTCTAGTTGCATGCTAGGTCTATAGGTCTTACCCATGTAGGATTCCTATGAGAAAATAATAAGCTATCCAATTCCTCATATTAAATTCCAAACAACCTCATACATCTTATTTTACCTATGTGCATCCATCTCACTAGGCCATTGTGCTCCTTCATGCACAAGACTAGGCATCCTATTCACAATTCTTCTCAAGTCTCTTGCTAGGTTCAAACACTTGAAAACTTTGGAAACTGATCTTTAAGCACTAATTTATGCTTATAAACATCGATAAAATTACTTATATGTTTCTCAAACAATGTCATACCTTTTAAGGATACAATCAAACAAAAAAACTATTCAATGACCTCATGAACAACCTTTGACATCAATGACAACATTAATGCCAAGCCTCAATAGTATAAAAAATGCTCAACAATCTCCCCCTTTATCATTGATGTCAAACCAAACTAAAAAACTAAGCATCCTTATCTCCTCATTCTGGTATTTCTCCCCCTTTGACATAAATGACAAAGTGATGTTTGTAATTCTTTGTATCACACTCCTTGTAACCAAAATACTCAACACACGAAACTATGAGTTTATGAGACATAAAAAAAACATGTTCCCATATATCCATGCATAACTTCTTGGAATAACTCACCTATTCTTGGAGATAATTATCATGATTATATCCCCATAAGTACTTGGATTCTTGAATGATTTATAGGGGTAAGAATTACACCCAATTCCTATTTTAGGTGTTCAAAAGTTACCCTTGGAAGTGGTTTGGTCAAGATGTTTGAAATTTTATCTTATTTAGAAACATATTAAAGTTTTACACTTTATTTACTTACCTAATCTCTTATTAAATGATACCTGATGGGAATGTGTTTAGTCCTTTAGTGCATGATAGGGTTCTTTGAGATGCTTATAACACTTGTATTATCACAATAGATGGGGCTAAGACCATCATACTCCACCTTTTAGTCTTTTAGGGTTTATCTCATCCATAGGACTTGAGTGCAACATTAGGCTAATGTAATGTACTTAGACTCAAAATTGGATAGAGCTACTGATGGTTGTTTCTTTCTTATCCATTATACTAGTTACCCACCTATGAAGAAGGCTCCTCCACTGGTACTCTTCCTATCATCTATACTTCCTACCCAATCTGCATTTGTGTAGGCTATCAAATTTAAATTTTTTCTCCTTGGATACCATAATATTTACCCCATAGTCCCATTGAGATGCCTGAGTATCCTTTTGATTGCTTGAATATTATTCTCCTTAGATCTACTTGAAACCTTCCCACAAGACCTACTAATTGCATGATGTCAGGGCTAAAGTCATTAGTGTACAAAAAACTTCTAATCATTAACCCATATGATGTTTGATTGACCTTTGAAGACTCATCTTCCTTGCTTAACTTAAATAATATGATCATGGGTATATTAACTACCTCACAATCATCCATTTGAAACTTATTCAACATCTCTCTTATGTACTTGGCTTGTGATATGAATATACCTTTTTTAGATTAAGTAATTTTCAACCCAAGAAAGAATGATAGTTCTCTTAGCATGGACATCTTAAAATATATCTTCATCACCTATGCAAAGGCCTTTTTCATGTTCTCATTATTTCCAAAAAATATGATGTCATACACATATACAAGTACTATCAACTGATGGTCATCTTCTGTCTTGATGCATAGATTATTGTCTGCAACTCTTTTGAATCCTTGATCTAATAGATACTTGTCGAACCTAGCATACCAAGCTCTACGAGATTGATTTAGACCATAGAGATACTTTTTAAATTACAAACATAGTCTTTGTCATATGATAGTGATAACCCTTAAATTTTTTTAATGTTCACTTCTTCCAAATTCCCATTCAAAAAGATAGATTTGACATCCATCTAGTATACCTTGAATCTTTTAAATCCTGCATAAACTAGAAACAATCTGATGGCCTTCAATATTGCTACTAGTGCAAAGGTATCTTTAAAGTCTACCCATTTAACATGTGCATATCCATTTAATAATAATTTAGCCTTGTTCCTAGTGACTTCTTCATCTTCATTCAACTTTTTTCTAAACACCCATTTTATGCCAATGACATTCTTATATTTAGGCCTAAGAACTAGTTACAAGGTCTCATTATTCTCTATTTGGTCTAACTAATCATTCATAAAACCTATCAAAAATTTGTTTTTGATTGATTATATAAGACTATTATGTTCAATCTTGGATAATAGAGCATTCTCTTGATTTAGATTACTTACTAGTCTTTACTTAGTTTGCATACCTATATTCTTGTTGCCAATGATTTAAGATTCTGGGTGATCTCTTTGAATCTATCTTAAGGGTCCTTCTGAGTCTTATCTCTCTTCAAATTATTATTATTTATCATCAACATCTATAGTATCATGTTCATTCTTTAAGTCCACATTCTGTAAAGTGTTCTTTGACTATGAGTGAGATTTCCTTATCTCATCAATCCTCACATTGGTGATTTTCATTATATTTGTAGTCTCTTATTATAACATCTATAGGTTGAGATCATTGATGAGTATCCTAATAATATGAATTCATAAAATATGGAATCAAACTTACCCAATTATTCATCATCTCTTTTGATGAAATATTTACTCCCAAACACTCTAAAGTGTTCTACATTTGCATGTCTGCCCTTATATAGTTCATAAGGAGTCCTATTTCCATTAGTCCTTATCTATCCTATATTAAAAATGTAGATATCAGTGCTTACTACCTCTATCCAATATCCATTAAATAATATATACTCTTTCAACATAGTTCTATCCATCTCTTAAACTGTCCTATTCTTACTTTCCACTACCCCATTTTGCTAAAGTGTCCTAGCTATTAAAAATTGTCTGTTTATTCCATGAACCTCACAGAAGTCATCAAATTCATTGGACCAAAATTTTTATCCTATATCATATATTAGGAACTTGAGTTTCCCATTCTTCTCATTCTTAATAAGATCCTTGAATGCCTTGAACTTGTTAAGAGATTCTAATTTATCTTTTAGGAATGCAACCCAAGTCATTCTTGTGTAATCATTAATGAGTAACATGAATTAGATATCTCCTTGAATTCTTTGAATTATTATAGTCTGATAGAGATTAATATAGATTAACTTGAAGGGTCTTGTAGTAGATTAATCCTTAGACTTGAACCTTCTTCCAGTCTACTTACCATTTTGACATGCCTTACAAAGTACGTAGATTTGATGATCTTAGGAATTTTATTCATAGACTTCTTAGTGCTAATCCTAAGTAGGTTGTCAAAGTTTAGGTGACCTAGCCTTCTATTCCATATCCAAATTTCATCTATCTTTCTAATGAAACATATCTCCTTCTTGATCTCATTTAATACATATAGGTTATTCTCAGTCCTCTTGGCATTGACAATTAGCCTTCCTAATTTAGTTGTCCTTATCTGACACCCTTTGTCATGAAAGGCTAGTGTCTATCCTTGATTTCACATTTGACTCACACTAAGAAAGTTATGTTTCATACCTTCCACATACAACACATTTTGTGTCTTGGTCTTTCCATTATCCAAACTCAAGACACCCTTGCCAACTATATTGATAGTTGTGTTGTCTCCAAACCTCACTATTCCTACAACATTATTATTTAAGAGATGAATTTGTTTTTGTATCATGTCATGTGTATTAATAAACCAATATATATATATATATATATATATATATATATATATATATATATATATATATATATATATATATATATACCATTTCATTCCTTCATCTTTAATGTGAAAGACAATCTAATATAGCATAAAGTCCTCTTTGGTCTTCTATTCCTCAGAAAATAGTCCATCTTGCTTCTTGATCTCAATCTGATCCATCCTAGCTTGTTTTGACTTCCATACCAATGTTTGATCCTTCTTATGCATTATAGGGGATTCATATGTGTAGTTAAATCTTGTGGACCTTCTAATTCTATTAGATAAAAATCTTATAATGTGTCCTATATTATGATATATGTATCAAATAACATTTATGTACTTACCATGGTTCCATGATGACTTATCCTTTATAGCATTGGGTTACCTAATTTATCTTTTTAGGTTAGTAATCTTGACTTGTTCTAACTTCTCATGCTCTCTCTTAAAATTTATTAATCTATCTATGAGTTGTTCATGATCAACCTTCAAGAAATCTAGCTTTATATTCAACTGATCATACTCAACTTCATTTGACTTACACCTTATGTTGATCTATTATAGCTGACTCTTAAGATCTTTGATATTATTATTTTGATGTTTTAGATCATCAAGGGTAATTATGAGTTTAGCTTCAAGGTCTACTTTAGCTTCTCTTTCTTCATTGTCATAGTATACTTCTTCATCATACATGTCTTCTTCTTATTGATCACAAGACATTATTGTGCTTCTTAGGATCACCTTCAAGCTGTTAGACCTGCCTCAAAGGACAAGTATTTGATCCAAATTATTATAAACACAATGAATAAGAGGGAGGGGTTTGAATCAGTCTTCAAAACTTTTGAAACTTTAACTTATCATTCAAGAACTATCAAAACAATATAGTAGAATAGTAACACATTAAGAGCCATGAGCATGAGAAAAGAGCATAACACAAAGAACACTTATTTGAGTGGGAATCCATTGAGGGGAATAAAAAACACTAATGATTAAAATGGATGAATATCCTATAATTCAAACATTAATATTTAGTGAATCACCAACTTCACTTGGAGCACCAACCCCAACTAGCCAAGCACCAACTTGACTAAGCTTTAACAAGCACCCACTTGCAAGGAGGAACTAACCCCTTCGATGACTCAAAACCAAATAAGCCACATCAAAAATTTTATAACTTTTATATCCCTTTGTTTATCATACAACATATTATTATCTCCTTATTAAACTCTTCAAAAACTTCTATCCTTCTCAAATTGGTCTCTAGACTTCTTTGCTCAATTAGGTCTCTTGAAGACATATTAAGTCATTTAAACTTGATAATAATCTATAGTAACCATATTATATCTTAATTATATTTACTATAAACCCTAATTATTATCTATAATTCCTCATTTTTCTCTTTAAAATTCTATATCTTCTACTTCAACTCTCATACTCACCAACTAGCCAATTAGGCCTTTCATGCCTTGCTCTTATACTAGGCTCTTGCTCATACACATCTTTGTTAGAAATACACACTTGAAAAAATATATTTTTAGTTAAATAGGCCTAATAAAATTCTAAAAACATAAATTAAAAATTACATTAGTTTGTTCATACCATATAGGAGCAAAACCCCTTTTAGGCCTTAAGGAGACCTAATTCAATTAGGCCTTCATTAGCACTGTTACCCTTTGAAATATTTAGAACACTCTAAAACTTATAAAATGGAATAAAAATATTAAATATCACTCAAATATACATTATAAAACTTCACTTTATGTCCACAATACCTTTTAGGTCCAACCACCAATTGAACCTCTTCTCAAAACATTGTTCATACTAAGCTTGTGCATAAAAAAGTCTAAAATAAAACATATATAATATAAATGACCTTACTAACATCAAAAATTTAATAATAATTCAATTCATAGGGAAAATGACTCAAACCCTTCTCTGCAAGTAGTCACTCAGAACTATCAACTAGCCTCAAAACATAGTCATGGAAATAATGACCTAAAACACATATTTAACCACTTTAAAAGAATTTAAATTAATTAATAAATTAATTATACCATTATAAAATAGATATATAATATGGTTAAATGGAAATATTAGTCTTATAGACTAATCTCATAGTCTTGTACCTCACTATCTCATTTGAACAAGATAGGTCAACTTATGAGAAACATATTAATAATATACAATGACATATAAAACATCCATAAAACATGAAAATGTATTTAAGGTCTTGAAAAAATTCTCTTTTTACTTGGGTTCATCCCTAATCCTTGACAACATCCCTAATCAACTTCTCACTTCTTGGTTTTCTCACTGTCTGCACCATTACACCTGTTAGTGACTGGGCAACTTGTAAGACCAATTTAGAACCAATAAGGGATATTATATTATCATAAAACACCATGTAAATTAAATAAAATTCTCAATATTCAACCTCAAATATGGTTAAATGGAAATATTGGTCTTACAGACCAATCTCATAGTCTTGTACCTCATTGTCTCATCTGAACAAGATAGGTCAACTTATGAGTAATATTTTCATGATATCCACTGACATCCAAAACATATATCCAACATTAAAATTTATAAAATGTCTTTAAAAATTATCTTTTCACTTGGATTCATCCCTAATACATGAAAAAACATCCCTAATCAACTTCTCACTTATTCTTATTTTTCTCACTGTCTGCACCATTAGGCCTGTTAGCGATTGGTCAACTTGTATGACCATTTTAGAACCCATGAGGGATATAAAATGACCATAAGAAAAAATTTAAGTTAAATAAAAGTCCAAATATTCAACCTCCATAATTTTATTAACTTTTACTTGGTCAAATCTGACTGTTACAACAAATCTCTGAGAAACAAGGCCTTTCTTGTCAGGGCCACTCACTCCCCTGACAAAAAAATAATACTTGGAGGTGCCTAGGACATTTGAATACAACCTAAAATCATTTAAAACCATTATGGTCTATTTTTATCAATAAATTTCTTATCAAATCAATGTTAGGGTTTTAAAGAGGGTGAACACTATTTTTGGTGTTAATGATTGTTCATAAAGATTAGCCCCTTATTATATAAACCAATGATTGTAAATTTGAGATAGTAAAATTACCCATATACCATTAATATCTTAGGTTACCATGTATAGGTTACATGTGCTAATGATTACTTGAAAGTTCTTCTCGTGTTGAGAATCCTTCATTCTGTGCACACACAAGACCTCAAAACACTTTTTCTTGCCTCAAACTTCAAATTTTGACCTAAAAATTGGTAAAAATACTTTTAAAAACATGAAACACCTTTTTAAATTATCATGTACTCACACTTTCCTTGTAAATTGATCTAGATACCCCATGTGGCCATCAATTTTCTCTTTGCTCTCTAAGCCTTTGACCAGTGAATCACATTGAGCCTTAAAATTGACCTTCTAGACACTATATAAATTGTCAACACATCATTTGAATGTCATAAAACCTATTAACATGCTCAAACACTAAAATATATTATTCACATTCCTTGACAATACCTCATGACACCTCCTTGGGTCAAGCAGGGTCTAGAACTAGTCTAGTTGCATGCTAGGTCTATAGGTCTTGCCCCTATAGGATTACTCTAAGACAATCATGAATTATCCAATGCCTCATATACAATATTAAACAAACTCATACATCCTCTTATTCCTCTATGCATCCATATCACTAGGCCACCATGCTCATTCATGCATAAAACTATGCATTCTATGCACAAGCCTTATCAAGTCTCTTGTTAGGTTCAAACACTTGACAACTTTGGCAACTGATATTGAAACTCTCTTTGATGATTATACATTTTAATCACATAGCTTATAAGTTTTTCAAATAATTTTATACCTCTCAAGGATATAATCAAACAAAAATAATGTTTAATGACCTCATGAATAACTTTTGATATCAATGACAACATCAATGCCAAGCCTCAGTAATAGAAACCATGTTCAAAAGTCTCAAAAACAAATTACATTGATTTGAATGACTTTATAAAATTTATCTAAGGACTAGTTACCTTATTTTATGTTAGAACAATTGATACACTAAAAATCTAAATAAATCTAATCATAGATCTTAGAAAGCATAGATAAGGTGATCTATATGGTCCAACTAACTAAGTTATCATTGAAATGCCTAAAAATTAAACAACATGCATACATAACAAGTAGCTGTGTAAGTGTGTGATAGGTTCTCAAAAAGTTTGGTACATTCACACATCATCATGATCTACCTCCCTCTCTTGTATGGTGCCCTCTGTATAGGAAACTCCATGAGTGGTAAAATAGATTTCTTAAATCCACCTCAAGCCAAACATGTGGTAGTTAGCCTTAGAAATTAAAAAAGAAACTAGAAATGATAAAAAATCATAGCTTCATAATGATAATATATGATAATAAACTTAATCATAACCAACATATTTTTATATAAATATCAAAATCACACACACACACACACACACACGCACACACACACACACACACACACACACACACACACACACACACACACACACACACACACACACACACACACACACACACACACACACACACACACACACACACACACACACACACACACACACACACACACACACACACACACACACACACACACACACACACACACACACACACACACACACACACACACACACACACACACACACACACACACACAACGTGCGCGCATGCAACAACAACATGAAAATATGACAAGGAATTATGCAAGTGTGTGATGTGTTATCAAAAGGTTTAGTACATTCAAAAATCATCATGATCTAATTCCATCTCTTTTATGATTCCATACCTATAAGAAACTCCTAAATGAAGGGAAAATATATATTTATTTCATCCACCGCAATCCAAACAAGTAGTTAGTTTGAGACATAAAATTATAAATCAGAAATACTAAAAAAAAATAGCTGTATATTACTAAAAAATGGAAATAAGCTCTATCATAAACAACATACTTCCATATAAATATCAACATGCTAAAATCACACACACACACACACACACACACACACACACACACACACACACACACACACACACACACACACACACACACACACACACACACACACACACACACACACACACACACACACACACACACACACACACACACACACACACACACACACACACACACACACACACACACACACACACACACACACACACACACACACGCACACAACGTGCGCGCATGCGCACGTTGTGTGTGTGTGTGTGTGTGTGTGTGTGTGTGTGTGTGTGTGTGTGTGTGTGTGTGTGTGTGTGTGTGTGTGTGTGTGTGTGTGTGTGTGTGTGTGTGTGTGTGTGTGTGTGTGTGTGTGTGTGTGTGTGTGTGTGTGTGTGTGTGTGTGTGTGTGTGTGTGTGTGTGTGTGTGTGTGTGTGTGTGTGTGTGTGTGTGTGTGTGTGTGTGTGTGTGTGTGTGTGTGTGTGTGTGTGTGTGTGTGTGTGTGTGTGTGTGTGTGTGTGTACAATCATAAGTGAATATCATCTCAACCATGCTACAAAGGTATAACATGCATGACAAATTTAATGACAATAATTATCATCTAAAGTTTATTTCAATGGTGAAATGTGGAAAAAAATATAATAACAAAAATTATCATATCTAATACACAAAAAAACATATGTATTCATCTCAACAATAAAATCACATCAGATAATATAATTTACTCCACTAACCATTATTTATGTACTATTAATTTCCCCCTGTTTATAGGTGGAAATAAGATGTGACATCCTTTTCCACTAGGTAAATGTCATTGTCTCAATGGCTTAATTAAAACATCACATAATATGAAAGTATTATAAGTTCATAACATTTAAGTAAATAAATATGGAAATGCTCTATATAAATCCTCATAGTTCTCCCAGGTGGCATTATCCTCAGAGTATTGGTTCCATTGGACCTTGCATTGACACAATTATTTATTATATGAGTGAACCTTGGGAACCTCAAACACCCTTAGGGTTATATCATTACCACTCTTGGGTCCATAACCTATAAATAGTACTAATAAAAAACATGTGAGATATTAACCACATAATTATTTAAATAAGAGACAAAAATATTATGTAATCAATCAAGTAAATTAAGTTTGTAAGCAACTAGATTAATAAATTCAACCACTTCAAATGATTACACATATACCAAATCTAAATTTACCGATTTATTTAATTTAATCAAGATATTTTGAGGTTTAACTCTAAAAAAATCCTTTTATCCAATTAAAATTTGTCTAGTTGTACATTTTAGGTCAGTGTAGCCATTGTGTCTATCATTAGGTTCAGCTAATATTTTATTAATTATATTTTCCTTGCTCTTATATTTTAGTTAACATTTCCAACCCAATGTGTACTTTATCTTGTAACTTATCCTAGTTGATAATATTTCTAAATTTTAAAATAAAAAAATGATTCAAAAGGTTCAATTCTAATGCTAAATGACATGATTTATTATATGAAAACTCAACTAGTGGAAGACATTATTCCAATTATATCATTGGTCCATACAATAAATTTGTAGTAAATCTTATAGACATTAATTTACTCTCAGTTTTCCCATATCTCTCTAGTGATATGCTATGCTAAAATTAATTTGAGTTCCCAAAGATGAATACACAGTTTGATAAAACCTTAAGGTCATCTATGTATCTCTATCTGAGATAATATTTTATGAAACTCCATGAAGCCCAAATATTTCATATACAAACCACTTAGCCAAAATTGATGCATCATATGTCAGATTATAGGGTATGAAATATGTAACTTTAGTAATCTTGACAACCATAACTAAGATCATGTCATGTTGGTTTTTTAATCAAAAGACCTTACATAAAATCCATATTGATGACCTACCACTTCCAATATAGTATATCATAAGGGTAAAATAATTATGTAAAGTGCACAAGTTTAGTCTTAGTCTAATGACACTATAAAAATTTATCCACAAAATTAGTTACATCCTACTTATTTACCTTCTAAAAATATAATAGTCTTAGTTTTTACATCAATTTAGTCACTCTAAAGTGACAAAAATAAGGTACACAATGGGTTTATATAAGCACTAGTGTTCTAAAATATCCTTAATCTAGAACATATATTCTACATTTGTATCTCAACAATCCATTGTGCTCAAATTTATGTCCCTCATATCTATAATCCTATAGATTTTGTGTGTGATATTTCTTTACCTATTCATATAAAATCATATCCTGAAGGGTATCTCCTTTTTTATTAAAACATTGATCGAACATAGCCATAGTTGTAATGTATCTTAATTGGATAAGGGCATTAGTTACATGGTTTTCATTGAACTTAATATAGACAATTTATAAATCATAGTCTGATAGAAATCCTAACTAAATTATTTGGCGTGCATTCAAATTTGATGATGTGAAAATTTTATTAAGTCCCAAGTTGTTAGTTTTGAGATGAACAATTTTTCCTAACAAATAGTGTCTCCTAATTTTGAATACATGAACTCTTGATAAAATTTATAGATCATGTAAAACATAGTTCAATTCATATGGCCTAAGTTTCCTTGATTCATAGGCCATAATCTAACTATCTTGTGAAATCACACCTCCAAAGCCCTTACCTAAAACATATGTAACAATTGTAAAATGACCATTTGGATCAAGAACCTTAAAAATTGGTGTTGAAGTAAGCCTTTCCATCAACATTTGGAAATATTATTCAAACTTGTTTTTCCATTCAAGTTATTGATCCTTCATATAAAGTAAAGTGATAGGTTATCTATCTTAGAAGTCTTTGGTACAAAATTCATGTAACAACCTACTAGGCCCATAAAACTATGCACCTTATGAAAATTTCTAGTTGTCATCCAATCCATAATTACTCTAATCTTGATGGGTCAATGGAAACCCCATTAATAGAAATAATATTCCCTAAGTATTGTACATATTTCTAAAAAAATCACACTTAGACAACTTACCATATATCCTAGCTATCTAAAACATTACATCACCAACCACAAATGATAAAAATGCTCCTCCTCATTCCTAGAGTAAATCAGAATGCCATTTAAAAATATAAGTACAAAATTATCTAGATAGACTCTAAAAATATTGTTCATTAGATTCATGAAAGCAACTGATGCATTAATTAATATAAAAGGTAATATTTATAATTCATAATGCCCATATTTAGTTATCTAGTTTTGAAAGTTGTTTAAGTTGTATCCTCTTCTTTGATTCTCATGTGATGATACCTTGATCTAAGATCAATCCGATAAAATATGTGTTTACCACACATTTAATCAAAATATCATATATACAAAGTAAATGATACCTATTATTCATTGTATCCTTACTCAACATCCAATAGTCTATGTAAAGATGTAATATTACATATATATTTTTCATGAGTAATACCGGTACTCCCTAGGGTGACACACTTGGTCAAATTAACCCTTTAGATAAAATCTCTTGAAGTTGAGCTTTTAACTCTATAAAATATGTTTTTTTCATTCTATAGGGTGTTTTATATTAAAGTTGTGATCCTGGAATTATATCCATAAATAAATAATATCCCTTTTTGGAGGAAGTCTAGGAAATTCATTAGGAAAAACATCCTAAAAATCATAAAGGGTTGTCCTCAAAAGTGGGTTCCTTTGAGTGATCTACTTGATCTATTTTCACTACATATAAATCACATCCTTTATTATTTGCTTTCCTAAGTTGTATAACAATTATCTTTCTTATTTTGATTTCTCTTTTTATGCCCTCAATCTATGCTTCATTTCCCAAGTCATCTAAGTACTCTATTATTTTAGAGAAATAATTCAACTTTTCCCTATGAAACCAAATCTAATTCACCCCCAAGATTACATCATATGAACCTAAAATTGATACCTTTTTTTACTTCAGTAGTGATATTAGGTAATTGTTGACTAATTTGACCTCAAGTCAAATTAGGTCAAACCCCTATGTATTTAAAACTTGTCATAGGGTCCCCTAGGGTTGAAAATATGTACCATGGTCTTAATGAGGTCAAACATTATGTTTTCACCCTTGTCATATTTATTAGTTTATTTTAAGTTATTCTATGGTCACTTTTTGGGTCATTTAATGTAGTATGGTTTACATAAGAAGATAAGTGTGTCAAAGTGTAATCTAATGTCATACATGTTATAATATGTTAGATATGGTATTTTTAAAAGTAAACTCTACAATTTTAAAATCCATCTAAGAAGATCAGGTAGTTACAAGGGAGTTTCAAGTAGTTGTACAACCTATACAACAATTATGGAATGTGGGAAGACTTTAGGGGTGAATCTTCAGATCCCCATAGTTCACTTCCAAGCTCAAGTAGCTTTGATAGGCTCAAAAATGACAAATATTACTTCTCTTTTCCATTGCCCTCCTAGACAAGTCAAAAAGGTCAATTGATCTTCCTTTGGTACGGACAGAAGGAGGTGAGTTAGATAAAATGCCTTTGGTGGCTGATATTAATCTATATGTACTTCCAATTCACGTAAATAGTGATAGATTTGGTTGATTTTTCTTCATAAAACATTTCTAAGAAGGTTAGCTTCTTAAAACTGCATGTACATCCCTAATGGCTTTAGGTTTCTTCTTTGTTTAGATTTTTTCATGAAAATTATGTGGTGTACATGTTCTTGAGGAGTGTGACCATAATTATCATAAAGTTTTCAATATTTTTTGGCAGATTTGAAGGTGAAATAATGAGAAAGACTATCTCATTTTACTAGCAGGAGACACCATTGAGGTCTATAAATAATGTTCCATTAGTAGAAGAGTTTATCCCTCTTATAGTGGTTTTAGATCAAGAGTGACATGTTGTTTAAAATCTCTCACAACATGGTGATCAGTTATTATTTGAAGGTTTAGTATCAAGACTAACATTGATGAATAACAAAGTCCATGAAACATAAAGACAGTCAAGATCTCCCTACAATAGTCACCTATCACCAAGTATAACTAAGCCTTGAATAGTCATGGTGATGAGGCAAAGAGGTTTCAAGGTTGTGGAGAGGTCTCCCACAGTGGTAACACTAGGATTTAGTTATTCCAAAGGTTAGAGATTGGTTATGATAAAAAATTCAACACATATAGTTCAAAGAATATCTTCATCCATAGGTAGTTCCAACAATGATCTAATTCCAACACCACGAAAGTCTAAAGAGTGTTGAGATAAAGGTTTTGAACTCCTTGAGACCTTCAATCAGGTATGATGATGTAGAGGAGGCCATTATGATAATAATGAATTAATAATATGGAAGATAAACCTAGAACCATGTCCATAGGTTGATAAAGTTGTAATTGAGACAACTTACCTTAATCTCTACAAAAGGGGATTCTACCTCACTAATATTCATCTCTTGGTAGAGTGTCTTGAGGTATGGATAGTCTAAATGGTTTTTCTCTTGTATCGCAAGCATAGAGTAATGTATTGACATAATATAGTGGTTATTTTTTCAAGAGAAGTTGATGTAAGTATGCTTCCAATTCAAGAAAATTATCATTGTAGACTTTCATTAAACTGTAATATTCTTGAAGCCAAAATGATCTTACAACACAACATGACATAATGGTTATATGACTCAAGACATAGTGAATATATTTAGTTTGAGATAATACTAATGATATTAGGAGTATTTAAGTGAGTTGAAGTAAAATTATTTGACTCAGGTCATCACTTACATGATTCCTTATTTCTCCTATATTATCATCTATAATTTTCTATAGTAGATAGACTAACCCATGTTAGTGGAGAGAGGTAGTTTGAATGTTGGCATGGCCCTAAGGCATGAGATGAATATGTTTAACTATTAAATAATATAAATTAATTATATAATAACCTAGGGCATGAAACTCAATGTATAAACATGAAAAGACACCTACAAGAAACTTTCAACTTCACCCAAATAAGCACCTATAGTTTGACTGTGGACTAGCTCTAGGAAAGGAGAGATATGAGTTGAGAGGGTTAGAAGAGATGTAGAATGGTAAAAATTTGGATAACACTCCCATAGTGGTAATTTAAACTTCATGAGACTCTTAGAGAATATAAATAGAGCAAAGGTAAGTTTCTAACTCCACACTTAGGGTAAGGTCCTAGAACCTACAAATAATCACTAGAATTGAGAAGCTAGTCTTAGCTTTTGGATTATTGAGAGAGTTGTATAGGTGATAAATAATTTAAATTTAGTTTATAATGTACCCATGACCCAAGGAATCTCTCCAAAACCTCATCTTGGCTATTAAAATAGGTTAAGTGACTCTATTGTGTCTCACATAGAGGGCACTCCCAAATAGTCTAATTTGCATGCATAGTTTGTGATGAAGAAGGGGTGAAATGAGAAATATTGGATGATTATAGGATGTATAAAGATTTATTGAGGATGAAAAATTATGGGAAAGGACTTAAAATCATTGGAAACCCTCATAAGGGCTAAAAACATAGTATACACAATCAAGCTTATTAGGCTTAGAACTAGGCCTAAACCCTACAACTGCTCAACTTCAATTATATGACCATATTATCCTTCCAATACAATTTATAACCTTAATGGGGAAGGTATAGAGTCTCCAAGAACCATAAATATATAAAGTAACAACATAAAGTGGTCAATTTAACCTAAAACGACCTTAGGGTTACGTAGAATATAAGAGAATGATCAATAGGCCATTTCCAAATGCTCATACCTATAAGGAAAAATTGCATGGGGCCTCAAGGAGATAGGGTTAGTTGAGGAAGGTCATGAAATCCAAGTTTATGGAATTGATTCAGGGGTTGGATGTTTAGGTTTTTTAAACTATCACTAAGAACTAAAACTTCCTAAAACCCTATCTGGAATGTGATGGAGAATAAAATGATCAAGATGAATTAAAAAGTGGTAAAATTGCCTATAAATTGATTTGGACTTATCTATCACTCTCCCATGTTCCTTCCCACCCAACTGGTCCATATTACGACTTATACAGAAAGACCTATTTCAAGGTGCTTTGTAAGTTTTTACATGTTATATCAGAACAAAATAGAATGAATAGGTTAGAGTAATTGAAGGAGGTCAATATATAATTATTATAAATCCATATATTCATTTATCACCATAAATAATTATGGAAACCTCTCTATTAATCAGTTCACTACAGACAGTCTTGGATAGATAGTGAAAATGAGAAGTGACTACCTAGTGAGAAGATGAGAAGTTTGATAGTGGATACTTTTGAGGTATAAATAATGGAGTGAGAGGAAAATGGATTTTTAAAATGTGTCCTAACACCTCTTATATGGATTTAGTTGAGTAATTACGAGTCATTTAGGTGACAAGTGTGAAGGTCTAGGCCTAAAAGGTTAGTAAGTCACTATGGAAGGTGAGTACAAGTGTCATGAGGAAGGATATCAGTTAGGGAGGTATCTGATGAATATAAAATATTTTTTACAAACTCCCTAAGATATTTTATATGTTTTAATACTTCCTAATTCAATTTTAAGCAGCCAAGTGATGCTCCATCATGATGGCAGTTTCAAGAAGGCTAGTTGAAGAGTCTCTATGCTAGTTTGAAGAGTTTGTCATGCTTTAGATGGAAACATGTCCAAGAAGACCTTCATGGTCTATTATACACTCTATTATATTTAAATGTAATTGGTTCTCATATGTTGACACTTGGATTTGTGACCCTTCCAATTCTCTTCTTCTCTCTCTTCTCCTATGTTTTATAAATGCAAGCCATTTTGTCTTTTTTAGAGGAATCCACACCTGGTATGGTAAATCCTTACTAGTTTGAGTATTGTATTTACCTTTGAAATTAATATTTCTAATTTATTTTTGATTTCATAAGTTTATTATCTAATTGTACGAAGAGGTGCATAGTGATAAGTATATATCCTTGCCTTCTCTTTACTCTTACATGTTTGATGCAAGTAACTCTCTATATAATAGGTCCCATGAAGTGTAGATAGTGTATGTTTCTATATTAAAGTGTAAATCATAGCATTAGTGTCTAAATTTTGAGATCATGTTCACTTACCTTTAGTAATACAATTCATATCACCTCCATGTTTGAAATATTGATGTTAGAGCAATCTAGGATGTTGAGACTAGTATTATGAGTCATGTTTCATAGTGCATGCATATACTAGTCTAGTGGAGATCATTATAGTGTATCAAATTATTAGATTAATTTATTTTTCATGTTACTTCTATCCCTTTTCATCTAATCAAGCAAGTAGTGTAGGTGATAAGCAATCAAAGTCTAATCCAAGGAGTTATCCCTTAAACTAGAGGTTTACCTCTACTAGAGGCAACCCACAGGACAAAAGGTAATCCAATGTTTCACCCAATCTAAATTAGGCTTGAACAACCATCTATATGGTGAAATATTAAGAGACAATAGTTCTAGTATGCTCAGAGGGATAATTGTCTCAATTACATCTTGTCAAGGTGAATGTTGGTCTTGACAAAATCACATCTACATATGGTGTTATACTTAGCATTTGTGACTCTATTAGAGGTAATATATGCTTGTAGACCAAGTTTTACCATTCCTTTTTTCATAATTCATGGTTCTTACTAGGTCAACTACTAGTAGAGGTATCAATTGTATAAACCCACTCCTTCAACTTGAACTTCCGCTTGAAGTTCAACATCCTCAGCCTATCTTGACCTTTAAAGAACAAATATAATTTAAAATCCATTAAAATAAAGAGAGTAAAGAGGAAATTGAGGATAATATGGATAGGTAGCATGCTTTCCAAGCCTATAACACTAAAAATCCCATATACATCAATGCATATGATGATATACCTCCTAATGCTATTAGGAGTGTTCTCATTTTCAATGGGGAAGGTCATGTCACCCTAAGTGAGAATATAAGGGGCATTTATAACTTCTACAGATTTTATAATGTTACTAAATTCAATATTGTAATTAGACTAATTGTTCTGTCCCTTAGAAGAATAGCACTTGACTAGTATATGATGTTTTTATGAGGATGTATCACCACTTGGGATGATTTTGTAGAGTTGTTAACTTCAAGGTTTGAGGACAACAATGATAACACATCACTCATTCATCATCTTAATGTGATTCAAAGAGGTCCTAAGGATACTACACATGACTTCAATGAGATATTTTAAAGAACTTGGTATACGCTACCTCCTCCCATGAGGACCCCTATAATATTTGTCTTCCCTACATACCTAAGGGTTATAAGAACTGGCATAGACATAATGTTGTAGTCCATGGGTGGTTACACCTTACTTAAATCTTATGACAACTATTAGAGTTGAGAATGGCCTAATACAAGCTAGGAAACTACCTCTAAAAGTTTCCATGCCTCTTCTACCTAATATATCTACTACTTCTCCAAGTGTTGCTCAAATCCCAAATGCAAATACCAAGTTTAGAGTTGCCCCTAAGAAGGCAAAAGATACTATTGATTGAGATGCAAGGTGCAAGGCCTTAGAATCTCAAATTAGGCAAATACATTTGTAGTATGGAGTTAACTAAAACCCCTCCTCCTATCTTTAATAAGGAATTAGGTTCCCACCTTATCAATATGTTCAAGGGAGAGGGAAAAGACAACCTAACTTTAATATGCCACCCAATGCATATAATCCTACCTCAACCTCTTATACAAGATCTATGGTCTCAATCCATAGTAACTTAGTCCAAGGAGAAGAATGGCAGCAAGGAAAATACATGGATTCCAATGAAGGTGAGTAATAATTTTTGGTATCTCAAGGAGGAATCACTCCTCAGCTGACAATAGAAGATGATAATTTATTTCAAGCAAAAGTAAATGAAGGATGGCATCCCCAAAGAGTGAACCTCAAAAAAAATTTAGCGAAAGATACATTTATCCTAAACCAAGGTACTTTAGTTGTATAAAATAGAAGATAAAAGAGTAAGGCTTTAGGATATGTTTATGGTGTTGACACAAGTCTAAGTAACCATCCTATAAGGCAACAAAGTGTGAGTGTAAGTGTGATAGTCCCTACAACTTCTATACCCATTCAAAATTAGAATGTAGGAAGGGTGACTCAAAGTTCTCCAATACCTCAAGCTTAAGGCACTTATTTTCCTTAAAGAATGTAATAAAATGTGAGTGTTCCTACTTTGAAGATTATTGATTATTTGAAGAGTGCTAAAACATCTATCTCTCTTAGGGAAGTGCTTCACATGCTCGATCAAAAGGAGCTTCTTCAAGAATAGCTATCCCAAGTCCATCCCAATCCCCAACCATCAAGACACAATGATGTTTCACTCACTGATGATCCTAACCACATTTTTTAACCCTTTACTAAGTCTAAAAATCACCCACCCTTCTACCTCACTTTCATTATGGGAGACAAGCTTATTCACAATTGCATTATAGATAGTGGGGCAAGTACTTCAATGATTCCCTAGATTGTGGTAGATAAATTAGGATTTAAATATGAGCCATGCAATAAATGAGTGTTACAATTTTATGGGACACTAGATAAATTAGTGGGATTAGTAAAAGGTTTGAGAGTTTTCTTACATGATTGTCCAATCTTCCCAATCCTTCAAGATATAGTAGTGGTTGATTTTCCTACTCACTTTGCTATCTATCTCTCAAGATATTTCATTTCCAAGATAGGAGGCTATCTCTCAACTAATCAGTCCTTCTTGGATTTAAATAAAAGGTATGGAGAAATGGTAACTATTATAACTCAACCATTTTCTAAGTTTCATATTGAGCCATATGTGGAAGCAAGCTCTAATCTCAATTTCATAATCAATGATCAAGAGGAGTATGTTATGGATGATGGATCATCCTCTAAGCTTGAGGGCATTCATGGTCTTTTCCTAGATGATTATGGTGATTAAAATTATGGACATGATTCATACACTTTCATTAAGAAAATTAATCTTGGTAAATACATCATCTATGAGGAAGGTGATGGGTAATCTAAGGTAAACATTGATAATTATTTTATAAAATCTACTGAGGGTAATTACCTTGTTCATATGCATGATGATTA
This sequence comes from Torreya grandis, assembly GCA_037957365.1. Taxonomy (NCBI): domain Eukaryota; kingdom Viridiplantae; phylum Streptophyta; class Pinopsida; order Cupressales; family Taxaceae; genus Torreya; species Torreya grandis. Next base: position 42,454 of record JARHVA010000743.1, on the reverse strand, counting down.
TAGTATTCAAAGCATGGTAGATCAAGATGATGGGGAAAACAATTTGATTATAATTGCACAAGATGGAGGAGTCCATGAATGTTATAGCCATGAATAAGAAGATGAGCTATGGTAATAGTTCCATGCCATAGTTCAAGAATTTGAACAACTGAGTAAGTCAACTTCTTTTCCTAAGAAACATGAATCTGATGATAAAGTTGTTGATGAATATCCAAAGAATGAAGGAGAGTGTCTTTTCAAGCATGAGAATGGATGTTAAAATATTTTCAAAGAGGTTGTAGTCATGGAAATGAAACCAAGGTAGAAATGTTTATGTTGGAAGAGTAGTCTCAACCTAAATCTGATATTGAACCACTCTTAAATATGTTGGAGAAGAAGGAGGACAAGCTTGATGGTTTTATACATCAAGTGAATCATGTCATAGAAGAGATTAAATTTTACGAAAATTTTAAGACACCCAAGTTTTAGTTTGAGGAGTGCCAAGAGGTCAATCAGATCACAAAGCTAAACAAGATTCTTGGAGGGTAATATAGAGTGCTATTGAGAGATCCAAGGGGCACACTTGCATTCAACAATATATCCAAAGGTGTTAACTCATTTGAATATATAAAAAATCAATTTTTTATTGATAAGTATGATTCACATGATGGATTACTTTCATGAATTATAAATGATGCAAGAGGCACTATCTTTGACCCTAGTTCAAGCAATGGTGAATTGTTCTTCACCTTAAGTGCTTGAGGTATTATACATACTAGGATAGGTGTGCTTTGATTATGTTGTGTGTGTTTTACCTAAGTCTTCTTGAGAAAATAAGTGTGTTTATTTTGGTTCTTTCCTTGTGTTTTTTTTCTATTGTTTGGTGAATTTTGGAGACCTTTTAGAGGCAATTCAGTGTTAGGTACATTGTATAGGTAAATCCATAGCCCAATGGATAGGAAAAGGCTACTGGTCTTTGGCATAGTTAGCTTGTCACCCTATGAAATCACCAAAATTTTGACTAATTTGAACTCAATTTAAATTAGGTCAACCAAATATGTATTTTAAACTTGTCATAGGGTCTCCTAGGGTTAAAAATGTGTACCATAATCTTAATGGGGTCAAACATTATGTTTTTACCCTTCTCACATTTGTTAGTTTGTCCTAAGTCATTATAAGTTCACTTTTGGTTCATTTAATTAAGTAATACATTTTTCATAGGAATTAAAGTGTACTTTAACATCCTACATGTTAATTTATGTTAGATATGGTAGTTTTGAAACTAGACTCTATAGGTTTAGCACCCAAGAAGATCAGGTAGTTTTAAGGGAGTTTTAAAAAGTTATATGGCTTGTAAAATAGTTATGGCATGTGGGAAGACTTCAATGGTGACACTTTATATCCCCATAGTTTACTTCCATGCTTAGGTAGCTTTGACAAGCTCAAAAATGATAAAAATGACTTCTCTTTCCCATTTCCCTCCTAGACAAGTCAAAAAGGTCAACCAATATTCCTTTGGTAGGACAGGGGGAGGTGAGTTAGATAACATGCTTTTGGTGGGTGATATTACTCTTTGTGTAATTAAAATTCACATAAATAGTCATAGGTTTTGTTTCTTTTTCTTCATGAACCATTTCTAAGAAGGTTGGCTTCTCAAAATTACTTGCACATCCCCAATGGCTTTAGGTTTCTTCTCTATTTGCATTATTCTCTAAAAATTAAGTGGTGTATGTGTTTTTGAACAGTGTGACCATAATTATAAAAAAAATTCAATATTGTTTGGCATGTGTGAAGGTGAATTGATGAGCAAGACTATCTCATTTTAATATTAGGAGGAACCACTAAGATCTATAGGTTGTGTTCCATCAATAACAAAGTTTTTCCCTCATGTAGTGGTTTCAGATCAAGAGTGACATGTCATTTCTAATATATCACATCATGGTGATCAGTTCTTTGAAGGTTTAATATCAAGACCAAAAATGATGGAGAACATAGTCTATGAAACATAAACACAGTCAAGATCTCCCTACAATAGTCACCTACAACCAAGTGAAACTAGGTCTTGAACAGTCATGGTGATGAGGCAAAGAGGTTTCATGGTTATGGATAGGTCTCCAAAAGTGGAAACAAAAATATTGAGCTATTAAAAAGGATAGATATTGGTTATGACAAATAATTAAACACATACCATTTAAATAATATCTTCACCTGCATGCAGCTCCAATAGTGATATGATGCCAAGACCATAAAGTCTAAAGAATGTTAAGATGAAGGTTTTGAACTCCTTGAGACCTTTAATCATGTATGAGAACATAGAGGAGGTTATTGTGATAATATTGAAGTCATAAGATGATAGATAGACCTAGAACCATGTCCATAGATTGAGAAAGTTGTAATTGAGATAACTTACCTTAATCTCTCTGAAAGGGGATTCTGCCTCACCAAATGTCATCTCTTGGTAGAGTATCTTGAGGTATGGATAGTTTAAATGGAATCTCTCTTGTAGCCTAAGTCTATAGTAATGTCTTGACATTATAAATTGGTTGTTTGGTCAAGATAAGGTGATGTAAGTAGGCTTATAATTCAAGTAAATTCTCACTATAGACTTATATTAAATTACAATACTCTTGAAGCCAAAATGGTCTTAAAACACAACATGATGCAATGTTGTATGACTCAAGACATAGTGACTATATTTAGTTCGATATGATGCTAATGATATTAGGAAAATTAAAGTGAATTTAATTATTATTATTTGACTCAGGCCATCACCTATAGGAGTCTTTATTTTTCCTATATTGTCCTCTACAGTTTGTTATAGTAGACAAATTAACCCATGCTAGTGGAAAGAGGAAGTTTGAATGTTGGCATGGCCCTAAGGCATGAGATAAATATGTTAAAATATGAAATTATCTTATTGAATTAAATAATAACCTAGGGAATTTGAATAAATTTCCAAACATGAAAATACACCTATAAGAGACCTCTAAATTTACCCAAATAAGCACCTACAATCTAACTGCAAACTAGCTCTAGCAAAGGAGAGATGTGAGTTAAGAGGGTTGGAAAAGATGTATGATGGTGAACATGTTGATACCAATCCCAAAATTTTAATTTAAACTTAATGACACTCTTATAGAAGAGACATAGATCAAAGTCAAGTTTCTAACTCCACACTCAAGCGAAGGTCCTAGACCCTGTAGATAGTCAGTAGAATTGAGAAGCTAGTATTAGGTTTTGGATTATTGAGAGAGTTGTAGAAGTGACCAGGCATTGAAATTTGGTGTATAAGGCCAACATGACCTAAGGAATCTCTAAATAATATCATATTGGTAATAAAAATAAGGGAAGTTACCTCTATTTTATCTTAGATAAAGAGCATTCCTAGACATTATAATCTGTAGGCATAGTGTGTCATGAAGAAGGGGTGAAATGAGAAATATTGGATGTTTTTTATAGTTTCATTAAGGATGAACAAATATTTGAAATTAAATACAACATCAAAAACCCTTGGAAGGGATAAAAACATAATATACATAGTTAGGCCTATTATGCTTAGAACTATGCCTAAGCCCTATAACTTATTAACTTAACTATTATGACCATATTATCCTTCCAATATAGTTGAGAGACTTAAATGGGAAGGTATAGAGTCTCCAAGAACCATCAACCTATAAAGTAACAACACAAAGTGGTTAATTTGACCTAAAACCACCTCAGGGGTATCCAGAATGCAAGAGAAAGCTTGATAGGCCATTTTCAAATGCTCATACCTATAAAAACACATTGCATGGTACATCAAGGAGATAGGGTTATTTGAGGAGGGTCATGAACTCCAAGTTTTTGGAATTGGTTTAGGGGTTAGACATACAGGTTTTATGAATATCACTAAGAACCAAAACTTCATAAAACCTTATCTAGAACCTAATGGATAAGAAACTAATGAAGATGCATTTAAAAGTGGTCAAATGTCCTAGAAATTTATTTAGACACACACACACACACACACACACACACACACACACACACACACACACACACACACACACACACACACACACACACACACACACACACACACACACACACACACACACACACACACACACACACACACACACACACACACACACACACACACACACACACACACATCACTCTCCCATACTCCTTACCACCCAACTAGTCCATATTATCCCTTGTATGAAGAGACCTATTTCAAGGTTTTTAACAAGTTTTTGAGTGTTCTACAAGAAAATAAGATATTAAATAGGTGAGAGTCCTTAAAGGAGGTTAATAGGGACATATTATAGCTTTGTATATTAATTTATCACCATATATAATCATGGAAACCTCTCTACTAATTATTTCACTACATGTAGTTTTGGACAAATAATGAAAATGAGAAGTGACTGCCTAGTGAGAAGATGAGAAGTTTGATGGTGGATCTTTTTGAGGTCTAACTAATGGAGTGGGAGAAAAATGGGTCTAAAAAAGTGTCCTAACACCTCTTCCATGGATTTGGTTTAGAAACATCAAGTCATTTAAGTGACAAGTGTGAAGGTATAGGCCTAGAAGGCTAGTAAGTGACTACAGATGGTGAACAACAAGTGTCATGAGGAAGGCTATTACTTTGGGAGGTATCTGATGATCATCAAATATTTTTATAACTTCCTTAAGATAGTGAATATATATAAATAATTCCTAGTTCAGTTTAAAATGGTCAAGTGATGCTTCATCATGAAGGTAGTTTCAAGAAGGCTAGTTAAAGAGTTTCTACACCAATTTGAAGAGTTTGTCATGCTTTAGATGGAGACTTGTCCAAGAATACCTTCATGGTATATTATCTACTACATTATATTTAAATTTAAATATTTCTCATAGTTTGAAACTTGGATATGTGACCCTTCCACTTCTCTTCTTCTCTCTCTTCTCCTATGCTCTATAAATGCAAGCCATTTTGGAATTTGTAGAGGAATCCACACCTAGTATGGCAAATCCCTATTGGTTTGAGTACTATATTTACATTTTAAATAAATATTTACAATCTATTTTTTATATCATAAGTTTATTTTCTAATTATTTGAAGTGGTTTATAGTGAAGTGTCTAGTGATAAGTATTTATCCTTTCCTTCTCTTTGCTCTTCCATGTTTTATGCAAGTAACTCTCTCTCTCTCTCTCTCTCTCTCTCTCTCTCTCTCTCTCTCTCTCTCTCTCTCTCTCTCTCTCTCTCTCTCTCTCTCTCTCTCTCTCTCTCTCTAAAACATGTCACATGAAGTGTAGCTATTATATTTTTCTATCTTAAAGTGTAAGGAGTATCATTAGTGTCTACAATCTAACCTCATGTTCACTCACCTTGATTAGTATAATGCATATCACCTCCATGTTTGAAATACTGATGTTAGAGCAATCTAGTATGTTGAGACTAGTGTTGTGAGTCATGTTTCATAGTGAATGTGTATGGTAATCTAGTGGAGATAATTTTGGTGTATCACCTCATTAGATTATTTTACTTTTCATGCTACTTATATCCATTTTCATCCAATCAAGAAAGTGGTGTAGGTGATAAGCAATTAAAGTCTAATATAGGGAGCTAACTCTTAAACCTAGAGGTTTATCTCTGTTATAGTCAACCCATAGGCCTAAAGGTAATAAAATGTTTCAATCAACCTAGATTAGGCTTGAAAAATTATATCTAGGGTGAAATATTCATTGATAACACTAGCTTTAACTCAACCTTAAATAGACATTACTCTACCTTAAATTTTTATTTATTGCCATATCAAATAGTCTAATGATTTTAGATTAAACTAAGCTTTCTAGGAATTTTACTAATCATTCAAGGTGAAAAAAAAACATTTATAATATCTAATGTCTATTAGAATAGAAACATGACAATAAATTAATGTACCTAAAGACTTAATAGGCATGATCTACAAATTAGCTTGGCATTTGTCAACTACCACATGGATTATTTGTTGAAAATCTATTTTATAAGAAGGTATTGAGAAACCCTTGGAGTTGTTTCCAAAATTCTTTTGGAAAATTGTTTTCATAATGATCACATCCACACTTTAAACACCATCTTGGTGGTCCCTTCCTTTATGATTTTTTCTCATCTACCTACATTTATTTCTTTGAACTCATTATCCTTATTTTTGAATCCTAAAGCATTTTGTTTCAAAGTTTTTTCCATTAAACCTCTACTTGAAATTATTGTTTTGTTTTAAATTATTCTTTTTTAAGGAATAAAATGATTTATGACTCCCAAAATTATTGTGACACCTATCCCTTGTAATATAAATAGATTGAATCTTTTTCTCCTATTTTATGGTTTATTTAAAAACATTAATCCATGGATGAAGGTCTACGCCCATCTGATTCACCTCCTACATGTGGGTTCAAACCCATGATGAAATTTTAAATACAAAATATTCATCATGATAATATTGAGGAACATATTTGATAATTATCATGAATTTTTCCTAATGTTTTGTCACTCGCATGTCACTTTTCTTGATATTTTAGAAATCAGTTAACTTCTAGTCAAAGTAAAGTTGGGGTAACCAAATTTACCTAAAGAGGGTTAAAAAACATTCCCAAGAAATAATGGTGGATTCCAAATCCGTTTCCATATTATTTTTTTCCCTCTAGGTAGAAAATTCTCTTAAGATATGGTACACTACTAAAACTACTTTGGTTACCTCAATATAGTTGTGTATTTCAAAGTATTTTTCCATTTTTTTGATCCAAGCTTTAGTTCCATCACTTAAAACTTTACCATAAAAATTTGATGGGTTTACCTTCTTCATATTATGAGTAAGTTACCAGGAAACTCATCATATCTATATGCCTTCTAACATCATGATTCTATTTTTATTGTTGATGGGTATCTTGAATCACATTTTTCTATGATTTCTATCATGTTCATCTTCTTCACCATGCCCTTGATGAACACAAACCTATTACAATGAGTTTTTCATCCTATATTAGGTTTAATTGAACACAACAAGCATCCTATCAAGCTTAACAATATGTCATATAATTCATGATTAGGATATTCAATATTAACTTCTATGTTTGACCCTGTATGAACCATATGGTCCTATTAAGTCAAAGAGTTATGTTTTGTTAGCCTAATAAAACTCATGAGATCCTAGAGTTTTAACTTAGGCTCTGATACCACATGTAACATCCCCACTGGGATGCTCTAGAAATTTCATGACATTTTTTTTAGTTTATCTACTTAAATACATCTAATTTAATAATTGAAAATAACCATATTATACTTGTAATAAATACACAAGTAACATTTTAAATATTTATAGACCATAAAATAAAACAAAATTAAAGCTTCAATAATTAATATATAATGATACATTTTGATTTATACTTTCACAATTTAAATATAAAAGTACATAATTAATAAAATCATTTGTAATAATTATTGCCTACCCATTGGTATATAAATCTATAAAAATTATTATGCTCGATCAAATGATATAGCTACAAATCAGATTATACATCCAAAAGAATAGTAAATGTGTCTAATGGTCTTTAGTAAGTAGTTTGGGTTCAATTTCAATTAGCTTTAAGGAAGGAGATCATCATCTGAGTTATTTTCATCCAACCAAAAACATGGTGGTCCCCCTCTAACCTCCCAATTCAAGAGTGGCCCTACCCTTAAACTAGGGTGGAAAATAATGGGAATTCATGCAAAATACAATAATAGTCTGAGAACCATGTGTTTTCAAGTACAATCACTATTACATGCATCTATTATACCTTCCATTTACTCAGGACACCCTCTATCTACTCATGACTTTTGACAAAACATGTAATTCTAAAAAGTATAATGAACTAAAAATTCATACAACTATAACATCACTTTGACCAAAGTTTTTAATTATATTTCATAAACATATATAAATATGGGTCATTTGTTCATAACACAACTATCTCATGCTTGAATTGATATTAACAACCATTTGTAAGGTTTACATGCTTAAAAGAGAATAAACAAGAATACTTTCTAATCTATAAATATTTACTTCCACATCCATCATCCATTAAATAGGTTTAGGTCAAAATCGTAAACAAGATCAACTTAGTCACATAGTATGTATTTATAAAAAACACCACCAAACAACCACTATGCAAATTTGTGTCTTGGAGATCAATCTACCCACATGGTATTGACTAAATAATGATCTCAAAAAGTAGTTTCACTTATACAATAGAGATAATTAATCAACATGTATATAATCTGATGCTTACTTAATTAACATAAATTTATACCCTTATAAGGTATTCCTTACAAACAATAAACAAATATAATCTCCCTTTGGACTTACATAACAAAGATACATACACTTAAATGCAAGCATGGTATGAACACTCTCTTTCATAAAGGTATATGTTGATGAGTCATTTTATAAGGATTTATATAAATAATAAAGGGAGGGGAACAACACCATCTTATGATTCCTAACATGCATGATTTTACATATTAATAAAAAAATTGTTACTATTGTGTATTGTTTACAATATTCCAAGTCATTTAAAAACATTAACTCTTCAAGACAAATGGAATTTTGGCATCTACATAGTTATTATGAAATAATTTTTTTATTACTAATCATATGCAATAGTCACAAGAAGGTGAATAAATGAATTCTAATTATTTACAACAATCTTCTAGCCTCCGAAATGATGTTTTATCTATTTCTAGGTAAACACCATGGTGTTCCTAAAGGACACCTTGTTATGTTTTAAATTTCACTTTCATTTCATGAAATTGCTCACATTGTTTCTTAAGATACATGCCATATTCATAAATAATAAATCATAGATATCAATATATATATATATATATATATATATATATAATAGGAAATATATATATATATATATATATATTTCCTATTATATATTAAAAAATAACATTATAGACTTGCTACTATTTGGATCTTACCAAATCCTCATTAAATTCTTGAAGTAGTTCATTTCAAATGTGAACAATTATTGTACCCTTCTTATGTTCAGGTAAACACATCCATTGGTTTGGTAGAAGTTTATTGTTAACATATTTTAGCCTTTTTAAGTTCAAAATAAACACTAAAAATTTACATTACACACTTAAGGTCTGTTATTCACATAGTCCCATACATTTGGCAATCAACCAACTAAAAAATAGACACACAATTGATTAATTTGGGTATGATCTGCCCGAAAGTTATCATTGACTTTATTATGACTTTAATAAAAAAAACTATATGTCCATTAAGATGTTCTACCTAGAATATAATTTTAGTGATGATATAATAAAAAATATGGATCATAAAAGTAAATGATTCTCTATGACATTTCATCAAACAATTGGCTTGCATAGTCTCAAAAACCCATGTCTAGGAATAATAACCAAAAGACACTAAAAATTAAATCATACCTAAGAAATGTATATTTGTCCTTTTATGTTCTCATTACTATCTTATTATTATATATATATCAATTCATAAAATCTTACTTTTTTTTTTTGGGTTTTCTTTTGTTTCAATTTTTATCTATGTAAATCTTAAAAAAAACCATTACCTAGCTAGTAATAACTGCCAGTGTATAATTTATCAAAAAAATAAATATATATGGTATTTTCATGACAAAATTTTTACCTTATTTTAACTATCTACAACAAACACAACATACCTAGATTAGACAATCTCTAGGTTCCTTCTTCTTATGCCAAAATCTAGGGTATGTTCTCCATAAATTCAAAGATAAAATGACTCACTATAATTTCAAGGTGGATATTATGAATTCCTAGGCTAAATGGAAAGAAATCCCCCAAAATGTAGCCTTTACGAAAGGCATTTTAACTAATTTTTTCCACTAAAACTATAAAAAACTCATGGTACATTGACCCCACTATAAGAAACTCGTGATGCATTGATCTAGAACCTTTCTCATCATAAATACTTGACAAATGGAAAATTATCAAGTTTTAAACCCTTTTACCTAGGCATGTGTTTCTAAATCAAGACCTGCATTTGTGAAGCAACTATTTTTCCATTAAAAAGGCCATGAAAAGGTCCAAAAGAAAAAAAAAAAAAAAAAAAAACTAATTAATTCACTTTTTTAATTTTTAACCCTAGAATCAAACTATATGATGATTTTTAAATGTCAAGATTTAATATTCATGTGATGTAATGTCAAGGTCACTAAATCAAGAAATGACCCAAGGGTGTCTTTAAGACATTTCCCAAATTTTATTTCTATTTTAAAATACAAAATCCCTTTTATTATAAACAAACAAAATTCAACATGTAAGCTAATTAACTCACCTTAAGGATACATATTTACTACGAAAATTTGTATTCAATAATTTTGAGGAGGGTCAACAACCTATGAAAATATTTTTTCTTTCATTATTTTCATACTTGGCAAACTACATTGATTTAATGACTATCTTAAAATTGGATAAGGACTAGTTACCCAATATTTTTATGTATGATCAATCAATAAACCAAACATTTAAATCAATCCAATCATAGATCTCATAGAACATCCAAAATATGATCTATATAGCCTAACTAACTGAGGTATCACTGAAATGACTAAAAATGCAACAACATGAAAACATGACAAGGAATTATGCAAGTGTGTGATGTGTTATCAAAAGGTTTAGTACATTCAAAAATCATCATGATCTAATTCCATCTCTTTTATGATTCCATACCTATAAGAAACTCCTAAATGAAGGGAAAATATATATTTATTTCATCCACCGCAATCCAAACAAGTAGTTAGTTTGAGACATAAAATTATAAATCAGAAATACTAAAAAAAAATAGCTGTATATTACTAAAAAATGGAAATAAGCTCTATCATAAACAACATACTTCCATATAAATATCAACATGCTAAAATCACACACACACACACACACACACACACACACACACACACACACAAAATCACAATTGCAATCATTAGTGAATATCATCTTAACCATGCTACAATGGTATAAGATGCATGACAATTATGATAATAATAATTATCATTTCAACTATGTTATAATGATTAATTGTGCAAAATTAATATAATTAAAAAAAATTATATCTACTACATTGGAAAAAAAATATGTATCCATCTCATTAATATAATCACATCAAATCATAAAACTTACTTCACAATCCATTATTTAAAAAATGTTACTCTATGCCCTATCAATAGGTAGAAATGGGATGTGATAACTATGCTACCAATTTAATTATACCATGGACATTATAACACTCAATGTTGTATTTAATACTTGAACTCATTGGGTGATATATTGAGAGATAACTTTAATTTATTTAATGGTAAATATGTAATATTTTATAGGGTTTTTCCACATGTTGAGATCAAATGCAGTCTCTGACCCAAATTAAATATTTTACTTGATTCATTTTAGTATTCATAGAGTTCAAACATTCATGGAGTACATAATTAATGGGGGTTGTTTATGTGGGTCTTATGTACATAAATGTAATATTATGAGGACACCTCTACATTTTAGGATCATTGAAAATACTCACTCCAAGGCACGAGTTGTAGGGTAATGGTTTTGTAAATGACCATGTGGTGGAATAGTAGTGAATGGGGTGATTGTTTACTTCAGAAGGTTCAAATATAATGTGAGTCTAAAATATATTTGAGATGGATGGGTTGATATAACCTAAGGTGGACTTGGTCAAAAATAGTTAAAAAGGAGGGAAAGGTAGGGTAGAAAATAAAAGGATCTATGACTCAACTAAGGAATACACCCTTCTAATCCTAGGATAGGCAAATGTAAAAGAACTAATACATGTTACAAATTTTCATTAGCATAATTGACATACAAACACAATTAATCAATAAATTAAATAATTATAATATACTCAATAATTATTATCAAAAATAGTGTTATAACTAGACTACATAAGATATCCCTACTTTTAACCAGTAATGAATATGAACAATAATCAATGAAATTTCAAACTAATGACATATTCAATCTGAATAATTATAAATCAAATAGTCACACAACCAATTAAAGATTATACTAACTTAAAGGAAATTATTAGTAAGACACATCAAGTTTTGGAAGAGACAACACTTCAACACAAACTTATGGAATGATCCAAAAAAATTCTTTTTCATATTAAATGTGAAAATATACTCCCTTTGGAATGAGGTAAAAACATATATTTATAATTTGGTATGGGAACACCTCATACTCTAAGATTATTTTAATTTTAGAACATCTAAATAAGGACTATGTGTTAAAATCATGCAATGTATGCATGTTTTACAATATGAATAAATATAATGCTTAATTTAGAAATATAAGTGCTTTAAAAAAATAAGCCATAACTAATAATAATAGATCAAAATTAAAACCAAGTCTTAGTTGGAACTAACAATTCAATTTAACTCAAATAATTATAGTGTTGATGTGGTACCTACATGCATAGTGACTATGATTATAATTATAACTAAAATGGTAGATAGAATCGAAGGAGAAATGAGAGTCTAAAATAAAGTCACAATAATTATCAAAGGTGATAGTAGAAGCACTATGTTTGGAAGGGTGACAAGCATTGGTCTTATAAGAGTATGCACCATAGTATATCTAAGGACCATATGTGGAGGTGTATAAGGTTTATCCCTATATGCTCTTGCATAATCGACCAAGTCCCCTTGTCCTAGTAACCATATATACTTAGCCATGCTCACAACAAAGTATAGCTCAATAGTACTAAAATGAATAACAGATATTTTGAAAAAATGTAAAACTTTGTCCATATTTTCTTGTGCATGGCCATATAATATTTTAAATTCACATGGAAGGTATCTATTTAGGACACTTTGTCCTTAGAAAAAGTGATTATTTATACTATTTTCTCATTTGTTTTGTAGTTGGTGCTTTCCACCTCGGCTTTAAAACCATTAGTTACAACTTGTAGTAAATTTTAAAGAAAGGTTTGGTGATTATTATTCCTTATGGTGTATTCACCCTAATGATTATTATTCCCCAAGGAATTGAATATACTTCTACTCTTGGTTGATTTTTTTAACCAATCCTTACATCTCCTGATGCCACTATACCAAATAAGCCCATTTAGTACTTACATGATTTTGTGCTAAAGTCACATTAGGGGATAAAATCAAATTGAGGTGTTAATATGTATTTAGTCTAGTTTATTTACTAATAAAGGTAATTTTGACATCCAAATATTTCATTATTTCATTAAATTTAACATCTCCCCATATTAGGAGATTGAGCTCTTACTATTTTTGAATGTGCTCAAAATGTGGTATATATTTCTAACATAGCTCTACACATTGTTAATTATATCCTTAGGAGCCTCAATCACACTATGTTCCTTTAGTCTCATTTTATATGGTTTTAATCATATGAACATCTATTTTAAAATTCCATCAATAACATCAATCACTGTAAAAGGATATTTTTCAAAATTATCTAAATCTCTAGGCTTACTCTTCCTCTTCTTGGTTAATGAAAATAATTCTTCTTGTTTCTCAAGCACAATAGGATTTCCATCCCTCATCATTGTCCTCTTCCTTACCCTTTTCAATGTGTTTGTGACTCTATCAAAATGCATAACAAATTTGGGTTACTCAGTGATGATTAGTTCCTATGTCATAGCTTCTTATTCTTGTAACTATTGTATCTAGGCATGGAGTACCATTATAGTTTTCTCAGTGGCCTAGGTTTTAGATGATGAATTAGAAGGCGGAGGATTAATTAGGGGTATCATTATGGAATATGGAGGGCTATCCATGAAGGATGAAGTGGATGATTTAGGTGGTTATAAGAAGACAAATAGAGCCTTTCTCCAACCTATGATTTTTTATTTTTGGAGGAGTCATAATAGTGTATCTGGTTGTATCTAGGGTCTTGTAGATAGATACCACTGAGGACTCATTTTGTATGGCTTGAGCTAAAATCATCCCTAGCTAAGTAGATGGCCTTATTGACATTGAATAGGTGGTAAAAGTATATTTTAATATTAAGTCTTCAAAGTGTACATTTTAACCTATGGCTTCTTGGATAGTGGTATAAATCCAAGGATTAATTGATGCATCTTGATTAAATGAATATGGTGAAAAATAATATATGGAACCAGCAGTGAAAGAATATAAATAATGGACAAAAAAAAAATCTCTTAAATTATTATCCAATGGAACATTTGATTCTTGATTTGTTGTAATGGAATCATGTGAATTTGAATTATAGTTAGTTATACAACTGTATAAAGATTTTTATTCTAACAACCCATAAGACTAGTATCAATTAATGTAGACACAAAAATAGAAGTAGGGTATTTCTTGGGGCTATCCTCCCTGATAGGATCTAAAGTAGTGGTAGGCCTTACTCTAATGACTTCTATTGCTTATGTCCCTTTGATATATGGAGTAGGTACTAATGGATTAGGAGGATTATCCTTGGTTTATTCTTTCACCACATCTTCCCTAGGATTATCTAGTCAAATATCCCCTTATGTGACATATTATTTTTCAATATCTTCCTCAAATTCAATATATAATGGGCCAAATATAGCACCTCTATACTTTGGAGGAATCTTTACTTCTTTAGTAACACTAGGATCTTGGAAATAAGGTGGGATAGTTAGTATTTTTATTTTATGTGTAACTACTAAAGGATGAGGAGTAGTATTATCAATATTCCTTGGTAGGGAAGGAAAAATAGATATTATGGGTGAATATGTTGTAGTATAAGTCACTGGGAAAGACTCGTTAGTAGTAATAACTAATATAAATATAATAAAAATAGGTAATGGTACAAATGCCATAGTGGTAATCACTTGCTGTATGATAGGAGGAGCAATTATTTATGGAATTTATACTAGCTAAGTTGAAGTAGTAGGTGAAGTTACTCAAGTGGGATGCCTAAGAGATAGAGGTGTTCCTAGACCCATTGCAAGAGAAGGATTAACATTACTTGGTGGTATTACTAGACTCCTAAAGATATTGACCCTAATATACATATTATTATTATATATGATCTCTTGTCACTCATGCATAGGAGTAATTCTTGCCTAAGACATAAGTATTTCTTCATTATCTTTGTCCTTCACATCCTCAGGGGAAATGGTAGGGTCATATTATATTCTTTATGCAACCCTAATGGACATTAAGTATTTATGCATGTTTATCCCCATCTAAGTATCATCCTATACATCCATGAATATGGGGTCATGACCATAAAAATCATGCCCATATTAGATATTAATCTTATTTCCATATTTTTAAGGAATTCATAAATAAAATTTATTGGAGCCCAAAATATAAACCATGATTTTGTAAAACCATAATGGACCTTAGGCCTACCTGTTAGTAAAATTGATCCCACTATGTATACTATTAGATATCAATGATGAGGGGAAATTTATTAATGATGCCTTGCCTAGCTACCTTCAATTTTAGGTCCACATAGTTAGATAATTGGAAAGTGATATCTTACTGTACCACTTTATTTAGAACTTTATGTGGTAGATTAAATGGGGCTTCATATGTTCCTTTAATTCTAATAACTATATGGTCTATATATAACCATTAATAACCCATTTTTATAATAGACCTTTTGATTTGGTTTGAAAATCTTGGCATTCTTTACCCATTAATATCTTGATATACTATTGGGTAAAAAACATTGGAAATATTTTGCATTTGTCCCCTAAACTTGTAGATATGAAAGCTATAAAAATCATCACATACCCTATTCTTTGGACATTATATATAAGGCTCCCAAGGTTCCTCTTGAGGGGTAGTCACAATATCAATTATCACATCTAACAAATATGACATCATAAAAAAATTAAAATTGGGCCTATTCTCAGTTTTTCTCATTTGAATCTTCATGTTGAAGATAATTACCTCTCCTAAGGCCAAAATTTGATTTTTAGTCAAAATGATGTCAAGTAAAGGGAACCAAATATCCCTAATGTAAGTGATGTCTAGGAAACCATATAACCTATTCAATATGTCCATTTTTATCCACACCTTTGGCCTGAACCTTACCATTAGGATGCTACTATTCTTGCATCTTAACATGATAATATTTGGATCTATTGCCCATGTTTTCATTTTACCTTGGTGTTATTATTTTATAACTAGACATCTAATATGGGATGGTTTTAATTCATGTATGTAACATGAAGTCTATAGTATTTTTCAAAGATATTTATAGACACATAAGCCACAGATTTGGACTGTGAGGTAGATGAAGAATATTTCCTGAGAATTGGCTAGAAAAAAATAAATTGAATAAGAGGTCAATGCATGGAAATACTTCAAATTTAGTCACAACATTATGTAGACCAATTTCCTTAATCACTAGTATATCATCCATGTATCTTTTGGTGAATCATGATAACTAGTTATTTGCACCATATAGCTCGACTCCATCAACTTCTAACCAAAACACTAGATAATGATGGAGTTTGTGTTACAACATTTCTAAGTAGAAGACTATATCTGTATGATTAGTTCTTATAAGTAGACTAAATGCATATAGGTTTGGTTCCCTGGATGATGATACCATTACAACTCTATGTATAGAACTTTGAGTAGACTTGGAAAAGTTAGGGCTTCTTGATCACAACACAACATTGATAAAAAATTGTGAGTTAGCTAATAGACAATATAGTTTTAATTTTACTTTTGGGGATGAATATATCATGGATTTCATTAGGCATAAGAATTCAATGCTTTGGATCATCAATACATGAGTATTAATTATAGACAATGGTTTGTTATCCTTTCAAATGTGATTTTGTAAATTTGAGTTTATGAAGTTGAATTTCACGAGACTTCTTTCCACATGGTACATTAATGATAATTATAGATGCTTACATATTATTGAGTCATTTATTTTTCCATGTGTCCATTTATTATGAAATTAAGGCTTGATTTACTTTACTAAAATATTCTTTTATCCATACCATTACATGTGGCTTTTAGTCTCTTAGTCGCTTGATGTTAGATTTTACATTTTGTGCTTAGACCTTTGGTTATGATTTGGTGGGATGCTAACACATGGCATGATCATGATTATTTATATAGTAGTGACATCCATAATTTATACCCAATATATTCAATATTAAACTATCTAAGATGTTGACATGTGGAACAATCACATTAATCTACTTAGTCACAACTTGTGTATTATCTTTTTTGTGTACGTAAGTTGTGAGTTAGTGCGATGCTACCACATATATGGTTGTCATTATTTTCAATGTATTATGGTATTTAACTATGTACCTTTTGTATACATGCATGTCTCTCTGATATATTGACATGTGGACAAATTTTGCCCTTATAGATGGTCACCAAGAGTAAATGTATTATTTCTCTACATATGAATGTGATTGTGACAAGTGTCATGATTTAACTTTTATATATATATATATACATACATACATACATACATACATATATATATATATATATATATATATATATATATATGTTTAGGAGCTCTATACCTTAGCCATTTGACTTTTTAGGGAGTAAGTAAATGAAATGGTGACAAGTGATACCATCCCATCAATCCAATTATTTTCAAAGCCTTGTAAACTATGTGATAAGTTATTGATCATGGATGAGTGAGATTGTGACAAGTGGCATGATATCACTTATTTGAATGCTTTCCAAGATTTGAGAATTGTACAAGTTAAGGTGTAATTATTGGTGAGTGAGATGCAAATATGTGACATGATCTCATTAATTCAAGTCTTCAAGAATGCTTGGGACTTGTACATTGAAGCTAGCAGAAATGAGTATATAAAATGAAAATAAGTAGCACCATACTATTAATATGCTTGGTCATAGAGTGTATAAGTCTAGACTGCTAGTGCATAAGTTGTGAGTTGACATGATGATAACATGTGGATGACTATTGATCTTTCAGATGACTACCAATAGTAAATAAATGAAGTTTCAAATTAGAAATATTAAGATAAGTGGCATAATTTCATGGATTTGAATGTTCATTAAAATATGAAGACTTAAACACTTTATACTACAGAGGGTGAGTAAACTTGATTGATACATGTGGCATGATCTCATTCATTTGGGTGATCAAAGACCTAAAATACATATCCACTTTTATTTGATATTTTTTATGCGTATATAAGAGATGTGTCCAAAGGATTGTTCAACCTATAAAGTCAATTTGACTTGGAAAAGGAAGAAATAAATTCAAAAAAATTTTGATTAGCTTTGATAGTCCATAAAATAAAAATTGAATTCATCTTGAATTTCAAAACCCAAATATATACATAAGAATAATCTTGAAAATAATGCTTATTCTGGATTTTAAACTAAAGGTCATGAGATAATAATTGAATTGAAACAACAACCTATTATTTCACATTCCAAGGTCTTTTATATCAAATTAAACATGAATCTAAAATTTCCAGCTCAATATGGGTCTTCATTTGAAATTTTGAAAATTGGGGAGGGGGGGAGTGTTGGGTAGAACAAGTGGAGACTTAGTGGGGACATACTTTAGAGTATATAGAAATCTGTAATCTCAGTTTCACACATCATGACAAAAATTATAGACTTTATAAGAAATAAAAAAATAAACCAAAAAGATGAAAGGGACTTCAACATATCTATGTAACATACTAACCTTTTCATTTATCATATCTATGTGATTTTATGAAAAATATTTCCCCTTGTGATAGTTTTAATAAATATCAGACATAAGTTGAGGTCTCTTTACCCCTTCTTCTTCTCTTTTTTTTTGGTTTTTTATTTTATTTTTATAGATTTTGGCTTTAGAAACAAGGTTTTGGAAATCCAGACATTGCCTTGCTATCATCTAGGCATCCATAGTCTCGATATAGATACCTTTGATTCCAATATAATTATCAATTTACTACTAGCTAGGATTCCACATCCTTGATAGAGATTACTTTAATCACCCTTCTTCCATGAATTTTATTCTTTTATTTTTTTGAACCTTTATTGGAATAATGGTTGGGAACCACCATTGGTTGGGTGTATATGAGTGGAATTCAAAATAGATCATATATTTCTCTCATATTTTGTCTTTCTCAATGTTTATTATCTCTCAAACAAAATTTAAGCATGTAAATGTGTAATTGGTCTTTCAAAATGATAAGTCTTTTTAAAATTTACATGAAAAATATCAAATCGAATTCCACATTCTTAATGAACTAATTCCATTAAGCAATTTAACCATGACATACGTCCTAACTTGAATACCTCAAAATAAACCTAAATCAATATTCATGAACATCATTTGAATATGGTTTGACCACCCCTTTTAAGAGTTTTTTTTTTAAATTTTATGTAAGGAATGATTTTGACTATGTTGAATTTAAGGAAACAAATCTAAGTATGAAATATAATCTATGAAAGAAAGAAATATAATCTAGGAAAGTAGGAAAGATACTCTATGGAAGTAGGAAATTTAATAACCCTATTACTAATGTATAACTTACAGTCACTCTAATATGTCTCTAATTACAATAGTCATGAAATAATGTTTCAAAAACTACCCATTAAATAGAAAAGTTAAATCATTACCTTGGAGGTCCTTTAGGAGAAAAACATTGTTACCCAAAATTTCAAATATATGATATGGTCCAATCCATAAAGAAGTAAACTTGTCATTTTGTCCCTTCTTCTCATGTGTTTTATCTCATAGGAACACTAGGTCTAAAATTCTAAAAACCTTGATTTTGGATCTTTTATCAAACCATCTATTGAAAATATCTTGGTGTTTGATAAAATTGTGCAAAGCTTCTGTTCATGCATCTCCCATCTAGACAATGTCTAGTAACCATGACTAAATTATTTCATCTTCTTCCATATACTCTTCAATGAATTGGTACATTAGAAAATTGAGAGTAATGTTAAACATGGGTTATTATCCATATACTAATAAGAAAGGTGAATCCTTGAGGGCCTGGTTGTGCTTTGTTCTATCTTCCCATAGTTCATACATCAACAATATATGTCATTCTATTGGTCTGTCTTATATTGATTTATTTATGGCATCCATCAGGGTTTTATTTATGGATTATGCTACCCCATTTCCTTTTCGATAGTATTTAGAAGAAAACCTAATAGTAATTTGATTGTTATAAGCCCATTCTATAAAATTAGTAGATTAGAAAGCTAGTACATTATCACATACTAGGGAACATATTTTCTTAACTTTGGTTAAGATATTCTCTTCAATGATTTCAATTATGTCTTGAACTCTATAATTATTTGTTGCTCTTGCTTCAATCCATCTAGTATAGTAGTATGTGGCTCTCAATATGAACTTATGCCTTGATAAATAATTATGATTAATTGCTCCCATGAAATCAAGGCCCTACTTTGTAAAGGGGTGACCTTAATATATAAGATATAGATGCATTGTTTCATTTATTTATCCCTATCGAATACTTGACATTGGTGATAGTTTATAACATGGTTTTGGGTATCTTTAAAAATAGTAGGCCAATAATAACCCATCCTCAAAATTTTATGTGAAGTAATGTTCCATGAAGGGTGTCCACTTCCAATATTATGGTTAAAATTTTAAAGGATATTTTTATCTTATTCTTTGAATACACACCTCGGATAGATGCCTTCATAGTTTTTTGGTACATCATTCCCTTCTTTTTCATGTAGTGTGATGAATTGAGTCTAAGGGCTTGTGATTATTCTATGTTCAATTTAAGAGGGAATGTTCCTATAAGTAGATAATGAGTAATATAAGTGTACCAGTCACGTATAATTACTTGACATAGATTTATTTATTTAGTGGATATGCATGCATTAGTATTAGTTATTAGCTAGATGATACCTTTCCCTCTTACCATTTTAGTAAGCCTGATCTCAATATCAAATTGTTACAACTTGGCCATCTACTTTCCCCTTATTTATAATAACTCATTTTATCCAAGAGTAATCTTGAATAATGGGTCTAGGATAATAACATATGTTTTTTTGTGAAAAATATAATGTATGAATTTATTTAAAGCCTTGACCAAAGAATATATTTGTTTGTCTATCATGAAATAATTGAGATCTACATCCTTTAGATTGGTAGTCATAAAGGAAATAGGGTGTTCATTTTAATATACCTTATGTGCAAGTAATATTTATATAGTGTGTTCTAATGCAAATTAATACAATAAAAAATCTTTGTTTAAATCTAGGCTAATGAAAACTAGATGATGGAGGGTTTCAAAGGAAGATCAGTCCTATAACTTTCTTAAGAGAGAGATGTTAGGTCCACAAGATTTATTGATTGTAAATATAAAAAAAACAAGGATTATTTATACAAAATATTCTTTTCCACATTAATTCAATTTTGTCTCAGCTCAACATATTCATTTCTACCTTTATCCAAACTTGGAAATGCAAGAAAACATCAAACATGGTTTTCTAGGCCTTATTTTCAGGCATGCAGACTGATAAATATAAATATATATCCATAAGGACTAAAAATAACTATAAAACCAATTGAAAAAATTTAAAAACATCCTCATACACTATTATTCAAATTTCCATTAATTTTTAAGTGTTATTTTTCAATATATAGTATTTTTTGTCTTCAAAACCCTAGTAGGCTTGTTCATAGGCCAAGAGATGTAAATAAAGAGTAAATTGAGTTTTGAGACCTATTTTTGAATATTTTCAATTGGAAAATGTCTTACCCAAAATCCTCCTTATTTATAATTCAATTATACATCTTTATCAATAATAAAACATAATGAAAACAACTTTTTCTTCGTTGTTATATCACTTTTCTAGATTGCACATAAGGAGAGAGCCATTAATCACTAGAAATTTTAGTTTTAAGATTGGTTTTTGAATATTTTTAGTTTTTAAATAATATAAAAATGTTTATAAAACTCTATCACTTGTAATTTTCATCAAAACTATCCCAAAACATAAATACACTTTTCTTGACTATAAAATGACCTTTCTTGACTGTTATAGGCAGTGAGGTTAAGATTGCAATGGAAACAAAAAATTAAGATATAATTTGAAGTATTTTTTATTGTAACAATTTATTTACACTTAAATATTAATATATAACCCACTTTGGAATCATAATCAATCTTAAAACAAGATAAAATATCACTTTCTTATTTATTATAAGGACCTTTTCTTGACTGTATCAATCCTATGTTATCTTTTCAAAGCTTGAAATATTAATGGATGTTATTAAAAATAAAATAAGGATGAAAAAAAAAAAACATTCACTTACACATTATACAATATTAAAATTTAATAATAGAAATCATATTAGTATTCTTTCATTATTTTCAATGCAAATATGCTACACAATTTATCAAAACCCTATTTTTATGAACTTCTCCATTTTATCTTCAACTATTGTAATTTATTTATTTTATTATATATTTTACCCACACACATCTATCCATTATCACTCTTAATTTTCCATTCTTCTCTCTAAAAACTCTAAATGTTCTCAAACTACCTAACTAACTTAGTAAACTTAACCCAAAATTTTAACCTCCATTGAGTTTGACTTAATTACATATGAGTTAAAACATTTGGTTTATTATAAATAATTAATAGGACCTTCCTTTACCCCTAAAATAATGACCATGACCTTTGGTTGCACTAGGATATGATAAACATCCTTCCAACTTTACAAACTCAAATTTTCAAATGGGTAGTTTTGGTGAGAAAATAGAAAACAATCTAAAATGGAAAAAATTGGAATGCTAATGATTTTAAAAACTTGTTAATGACTAAAAAATAATTATTAAACATAATAAAAACCAAAACCAAAATAAATAAGACAAAATGAGTCTTCTATACCTATGCTCTCGCATCAAACTCCCTGAGTTCAAAAAGTATTCATGAGCACCTACTCATGAGGCCTTCAATGCTAATCCAATTCATCATTCACCATTATATAATCTTAATCCATGTCAATATTTAACTTATAAAATCCTTCTTTAAAAATTTTCAGCCATTTTAATTTCTCAATTGATTGTAATTGAGCCTTCACCTACTTATCTCCTTGTGAACCAACTTATTCCCATAGTCTATCACAGTGTCTTGTCTTCAAATTATATTGAAGACCCTCCACATTAGTTGAAACATAAACACCAATTATATTTCTAATCACTATTTTCATATCAATCACTTGGTTATATTCTTCACTCTACTTCTCATAGCAATGAACATGTTGGACTACTCCAAAATTAATCCTTATCTTTACTATCTTATCTATGGATAGACTTACACAATGCATAAAAATATTAGGGAAAACAAGAATTCCATCATTCACCTCATAAACCATCTCATCATGATCCAAAATCATGTTATCCAACCCTTCTCCAATGCTAGATTGCTTATCATGTTTTTCACTCACACCATATGATGTCAATGGCCCATTCTCTATAACTCTCATGGTTTTTTTATACTCCTCTACATCTTTGATGTAATATCATTTTCATGGCTAAACTTTCTCAGTTATCTACTTGTGTGCATTTTCTTACATAACCTCTACATCCAATGCTTCCACCATAGAAACATGCAAATTTAGTTGGCTTCTCTCTTCCTCTATCTGCAACTCTACACGATTTCCACTTTCCTTAAAATCTATCATATCTATCCTATCCTTCATGAGGACTCCTTCCTCTATGGGATATTTATTATTTTTAAAATCAGATTTGGGTTCTTCACAACCAACCTCTTCTTTCTTTATTATCTTTAAGAATTATTTTCCACTCACTAACACCACCTTAGTATTTTTTTAGTTTCTTCATTTCCTCTTTTAATAGTGTCAAGGTATGCTTATCTACATCCTTATCAAATGTATATGTGTTACTCCTTCCATTATGTATAACCCTCCTATCAATGTATACCCAAAAACACATGGTAAACATCCATAGGTATAAAGTCATAAAGTGCCTCATCCTTATAGATACCAATCTAAAAATCAACCTTAATTTGCTCATTAAATAATACTTGATGCCATTTTGGATCCAAGATACTTTATATGGTGTAGGATGTGTCAATATTTTCAATACTAATTTTTTAACCATTTCTGAAGAAACCGTGTTATATGTATTACCACTATCAATGATAAATTTACAACACTTAATTTTTGATTTGCTTGTAATCTTGAACAAGGTATTCCTTTATGTTGGTTCCTTCACCTCTTTGTTTGGATCTAACAATACTCTATTCATCAATAATGACTCTTCTAATTTAGGTTATTACACATGTGATGGTGATACTACACTTTATTCCTCAGCTTGAAAAACTTGATTAATACCTTCAACTCTTATATGAATTATTTATGTATTCTCAAGTCATTCATATGCCCTATGGCCAACATACCTATTACATTTGAAACCTTTTCCCAAAAATCCTTCTCCTCTACCTATTGTATATGACTTTCGTCCTTTATATGAATAATATACTAATATACTATTATCTTAAACTTGAGAGTTTCTTGATTCTTCATTATGAACATGCAACTAACTTATACCATCTTGTTATCCTCTAGCTCTAAAATTTTTGCCTCCTCCTCTAGATTGCTAAGTTTGTCTTCTAGACAACTTCTCTTATACCTTGAGAGCAAATTGATAATCTTATTCAAATAATTTTGGTGAAAAAAAAAAATGATCTCATCCTAAACATTTAACCTCAAACCATTTATGTATCTTGATATTTTCATAACATCTTCATTTAAATGATTAGTTCTAATTGTATTATTGCAAAAAATTTCAGTGTAGTCTGTTACAATCATATATTTCTACTTCATATTTTAGAGTTTATTGAAAAAATTTGTATGGTAGTCTATAGGTATGAATTTTTATTTGAGTTTTGATACCATTATGTCCTATGACTTTATTTTCTCTTTACCTCTTTTCTTTATTTCCTCTTGGACACTATTCAACAAAAGAGATGTATGTCCTTTCAATATTATACAAGCAAACTTGATATTTTTGTCTTTAGATACTCTTTTAAAGTTAAAATACTTGTCTATTTTAGATATTGAATCTACCAATTCAATTATATTTAGGCTATCTCCATATACTAGAACCTCCAATTTGGGCTTGGAACCTATTCCTATGACTACTTTTAGGAGTCTTTCTTCCATCCTTTCTTCCTCTTCTTCATTTATAACTTCTTCTTATGATTATTAATCTCCTTCACTAACAACACATATCAAAAAACATATTATTTAATAAATTTATATTATCTCTAAATATGATTTCAAGTTTATTATCTCCTCTAGTAATACATCTCTTGGTTGTCTTCTTGAACCTACTCTAACACCACCTTTGGTTGTTCCTCTAAGTGTCATTCTTGCACTTTATTGTAAGTTTATATTTTACAACTTACTATTCACTCTTATAAATGAAATATTTATCCTTATGTCACCTATAAAGTAAAACCAAATCTTGCTTTGATACCAAAAATGATGGAGGGTTTCAAAGGAAGATCAATCCTAGAACTTTTGCCTTCAAAACCCTACCAGGCCTGTACATAGACCAAGAGCTTTAAATAAAGAGTAATTTGAGTTTTGACATCTATTTTTGAATATTTTATATTGGAAAATGTCTAAACCACAATAATCCTTATTTATCATTCAATTAGACATATTTATCAATCATAAAACATAATGAAAACAACTTTTTCTTGGTTGTTATGTCACTTTTCTGGACTGCACATAGGTAGTGAGCCAATAATCACTAGAAATTTTAGTTTTAAGATTGGTTTTTGAATATTTTTGGTTTGTAAAAACTATTAAAAAATTTATATGACTATTTAAATTGGAATTTTCATCAAAAAAATCTCAAAACATGATATAAATTTGACTATAGAATGATCTTTCTTGACCGATACAGGCAGTGAGGTTAAAATTACAATGAAAATTCAAAATTTAAGACCTATTTTAAAGTATTTTTTATTTAAAAAAGTTATTTAAATATAAATATTACTATATAACCAACTTTGACATCATAACAAATTTTAAAATGATAAAATATCACTTTCTTAACTATTATAAGCACCTTTTTCTTGACCGTATTAGTCATGTGTTGTCTTTTCAAACCCTTTAATATTAATGTATGTTGTTAAAAATAAAATAAGGATAATTTAAAAACCAAAATATATTAAATTACACATGAAAAAATATTAAATATGAAGAATGGAAATCAAATTAGCATTCTTTCATTATTTTCAATGCAAACATGTTACATTGTCTATCAAAACCCTATTTTTCTAAACTTTTAATTTTTCTCTTTAAATATTGGAGTTTTATTGAACTAAATTTATTTTATTATATATTTTACCCACACACATTTATCCATTCTCATTATTAATTTTCCCTTCTTCTCTCCAAAAAATCCTAAACTTTTTCAAACTACCTAACTAACTTAGTAAACTTAACCCAAACTTTTAAGCTCAATTGAGTTTGACTTAATTACATATGAGTTAATACATTTAATTTTTTATAAATCATGACTATGTAATTAATTTAACCATAAAATAAGGACCATGACCTTTGGTTTTACTAGGATATGATAAAGACCCTTCAAATGTACTTTACAAATTCAAATTTTCAAATGGGCAATTTTGGCAGGAAAATGGAAAACAAGATAAAATGGACAAACTTTAGAATGCCAGTGATTTGAAAACATCCCTAATGACTAAAAAATACTTTATAAACGTACTTGAAACCAAAACCAAAATAAATAATAAAAAATGAGTCTTCTAGGCTTATGATCCTGCATCAGTGGAGCTTGGCTAATAATAGTATCAACATCCTAAAATGACTTATTTTCTTCCACTTTCCATTCCATTTTTGCATCATGATTTAGTATAGAATTCAATGGATTGATAATTTATATAAATATTGAAATAAACTTTCAAACTAAAATTATTTTTCTAAAGGACTTAAGCTCTTTCTTGTTGTTCAGATATGAAATTTTTGAAATGGCATATATTCTCTTTAGATCAATAGAAATTCATTCCTTTGTGATGACATGGCACAACATTTACCTTATGTGATCCTATAAATACTTTTATTTGGGTTTATGGAGATCCAATATCTTTGGACTTTGTCAAATAGTTGTTTTAAGTGGTTCACATGATCAATTATGTCTTTAGAAAAGATAGTGAAGTCATCCATATAAATGATAATGAATTTTATAATAAGTCCCTAAAAATTGAAATCCATGTCTCACTTGAAAGTAGCTATATATTTATTTGTTTGAGTTGAATTATTTCATATATAATAGTTTCCCACTTAGTGGTGAAATTAGTCCTCATTATGCCATCATTTTATACCAATACCTAGTTTAAAGATGAAAAACCATATAGAAAAGACATCATATATGACCCACTGACTATCTAAATCACTTCAACTAGGGAAGGAAATGGATAATTGTTTTCTTAGGCTTGGTTGAGGTTCATAAAATCCATGCATAGTCTAATTTCTCAATTTTTCTTTTGTACAGGTACTAGGTTGCCTACCCAAGTAGAATGCCTAATAATTAATATAATTTTGGCCTCTAACAACTTATGTAATTCCTTCTAAATAATAGGTTCCAAAATAGGATTGACTGGTCTATGTCTTTTCCCTGAAAGGTTTATGTTCATATTTATTGATATATTATGTGTGATGACTCTAGGATTAGAAACTTTTAGGTCTCATAGGTCCAAGAAATAACATCAATCTATTTTATTAGTAAAATTCTTAGCCTTAGATTTTTTTATTTTTTATTTTTTTAATAGCTTGACCTAATGTTAATTGTCTAGGGGTGCTCATTTATCCCTAAATTTACCTTGATAAAAATAGAATAATTGGTTTTACACTTTTTTTGTTTCTCAACCTAAAGGTCTATGTCAAATATATATTCTAAGGATACCATTCCTCTAGGTATCTTATTTTATTTCAATTAGAAGATATCATCTTTTCCTTATCTTCTTGATTCATTAGATCAAAATACTTTTCATCAGTAATCTAAGACCCAAAGGTACCATAATTACCCATGAATTGAATAATATATTGGTCATAATTAAATAACTAAAAATAATCAATATTATTAGGAACTAAAGGACATAATACTAATTCCACATATAATTTATACATTTTTTATTTTTGGAGTGGAGCCAAATTAGTTGTAGAGGTAGCTAGGGAATCAACTATTTGATTATGTTCCCTAGGGACTGATTTTATTTTTAAGGCTTCAAATGACTCAATAAAATCCTAGGATATGTGTTTATTTTTTTTGAGATATGAGAACTTAATTGGTACTGAATCTTAATCTAGTTAATAACAAGCTCTAATTCTCTAAACATCAACAACTGATTGGCATGGTGTTTCAGTGCAAATTAGAACCCTAGGATTAAAGCCTCATATTTTACATGACTATTAGTGCATGGAAATTATAACTAAAAATTAGCAAGGTAATTTATTCCATAAGTATCAGTCAATGCTATACCCACATTAGAGCCTTAATTGGACTGAGCATCATCAAAATACAAGGTCCATAGCTGTGAAGGACCTTCAAATTCTAGTTCATGTCTTTTAGGCTTAATTTTGAAGGTGTAAACCCCCACATATGAGGAATTAAAGTTTACTCTCTATTTTTGGCATTATATTTTGTGATCATATGTTACATTTTTTGTTCTCTATCAACCCTAATTTGATTGACTAATCCTTTCCAGTGCAACCACATGTATGAGAAGTTAGTAGCTATGTATTCATTCAGTGTTTTTGACCAATCATGACTTAGGAGTAAACCATAATCCTCAAGAATGTCAATTAATAAGATGTTAATATACTATTGGCCACATGGTTTAGAGGAAAAATACATGTGAATATTCAGCAACTCTTAAACAACTAGGACTAAAAACTTATATAGTTGGGGAACCACCCTTTTGGAAAGTTTATCTAGGGTCAAAATTAGTATATTTCATATCCATATGGGTATGAAATTAATTAAGGCACCCAATTCAACTAGTAAATTATGCATGTTTCCCCAAAGATTCTTAAAATCAATAAAAAGGTGAGACCTTAGGTTTTTCTTTATATATGATAATGTTTGCATGTGCAACTTTTGATTTGTCATTAGAAGGTTTACCAGTCAAAACTTTGAGTAGAATCTCCCTTTATTATGTGATCTAAGCTAGATCATGAAGAATAGTATTAGTCTTGAATTAATTCATATCCTCAACTATATTATATCCACTCTTGGTGTGTGGGTCAAGTTTATGTTTCTAATCATTCCCTTTAGGAGGAGGTAGATTATTGTTGGCATTTGAAATAGGGGGAGTGGTTGTGTTGTTGTTGGAAGGTGTGAAAGTTGTGGTAGGTTTTTTATTCCCATTTCTCATATTATAATTTTACCTCTAAAATTTATTAAAGGCATGAATTTAATTTGTGTTATCTTCTGGCTCATTTTCACCCTCGACAAGGAATATAAAATCATAGATCTCAAATACCATGGCTATACTAGTTGATTAGAGGGACCAATTATGGATGAATCTAGTTGATTTGGGACTACCTCATATATTTATATCTCATTTTAAAACATTTAATTTTTTTGAAAAACTTTATATAATTCAATTCACCATGCTAGACAGTGTTATGGACTCTACACAACTTAGGTAAAGTTGCCTCACAAATATTCATCTCAGGCAATCTATTAAGCTAAGCGTCTAAATTATTACCTGATCTATTATATCTTTCAAGTGAAAATTTATTATTGGATGCCTCTCCTATAGTGTTTATTAGAAATTTATGCAAGACTATAAACTCATTACTAAGTTTTTGCATCATACATTGGATGACATCCAACTTAATTTTGGTGGAATCATAGGTTTTGCCCTATATTGTAGAGGCACTAACTATGACTAAATATTGATTTGGATTGTGTTAATTGGAGACATGTGTAGGATGGTTTAGAAAACTTAGGGTTTGATTTTGTATGATATGAGTTAGAGGCAACTAATTGAAAACCTAGTTTTGATTATTTGCTATGGCATTTTGATTGTCATTTGGAATAGGATTCAAGATTGGGAAATTTGGATTAATGTTAGGTATGTCCTAAAATTGAGGATTTGACTTCCTATCAATTTTAATGGCTTTGTCATAGGTATTTTCCAAGTTATTAACATTCAAATCCCTATACAAGAATACTCAAATCATAGGATCTAGGGTGTTTTTATACATTTAAAGTGTCAAACTAGCAATACGTATGTATGTATCAGCCACATGGCTTTACATTTTTTAAAATATTGTAGTATAGGTTCTAATTGGTTCATTAGGTTCTCCTATCATGATATAAAAATGCTATTAGATCATGATATGACTAGTAATGTATCCATATTATTCCATGAATGTGTCATGTCATTGAGCCCATGTCATAATTGAGCTCTTAAGAATGTTGAGGAAATAGTCATATGCAACATTTTATAGTGTGAATGGGAATAATCAGCATGAAACATCCTCGTGAAATACCTTTATCAACCCCAAATAAATCTTGAAATATTTTAGTGTTCCTTTGAAATTTGTCCCCTAGAGGGAGAGAATGAATGAATATATTTCTCTGGGTTCCTAGGTGGATCATGGATGACACCAACTATAAAAATGGCTAAACTAACTAACTAGGCCATAGTAAATCACCAAGGTTACTTTGATTGGGTTGGTTAATTTATATGGGTAAGAAATCTCTTAGGGATGCTTCTATTTTATTAGGGCCCTTTATTAACCTATAAATGTGCTTGTAATAATATACCAGAATCAGAATTGGCCCTTGTTAACCTTACTAGGGGATCTAGTGTACTCAAATAAAGTGAATATTAATCAATCAAAGATTATGGGACCTTATTATAGCACCAGATAAATTCCTATTGACGTAAGTTTTATTCACACTAATGGATTCTAATGAGGATACCTATAAGTTTTAGGATCAATGAAAAGATTCACTCTAAGGAATGAGTTGTAGGGTATCAATTTTGTAAATAACCATGTGGTAGAATAGAAATGAGTAGGGTGGTTATTTAATTTAGATGGTTTGGATATGATGTGAGTATAAAATATACTTTAGGTGGATGGGTGGATATAACCTAAGGTGGAATTTTTATAACAAAGTTTGAAAAAATGGAAAGGTAGGGCATAAAAGAAAGGGGTCTATGAATCAACTAAGAAATAAACCCTTCTAAGCAAACTTTCTCTATCCTAGGTCAAGCTAATGTCCAAGAACTAATACTTGCTATAAATCAACATTAACACAGTAGACATATAGACATAATTAATCATCAAAAGTAATTAAAATATAATAAATAATTATTATCAAATATAAGGTTAAAATTGGACTACATATGACATCCCTACCTCTAACTAGTAATGAATATGATCAATAATCAATGATCATTTAAATTAATGATCTATTCAATTTGAATAATTGCAAATCAAATAGTCACAAAACCAATTAAATATCATAAAAACTTAATGGAAATTATCATTAAGACACATAAAATTATGTGAGAGACAACACTTCAACATAAACTTACATAACAATCTGAAAAAATTATTTTCTTTATTAATTGTGAAATTATCCTCCCTTTGGAATGAGGGCAAAACATATATTTATAACTTGGGATAGGGAGGCCTCATCCTTTGAGATGAGTCTAATTTTATAGTATCTAAATCAAGACTATGTGTTAAAACCATCCAATGTATGCATGTTTTAAAATATGAAGAAAAATAATGCTTAATTTAGACACAAAAGTGCTTTTACAAAATAAGTTGCAGCTAATAATAACAAAAATAGATCAAAATTGAAACCAAGTCTTAGTAAAAAATGATAGTTAAATTTGACTCAAAGAAATACAATGTTGATGTGGTACCTCCATTCATAGTGACTATAACAATATCTTTTACTAAAGTGGTAATTGGATTCATAAGAGGCATTGGAGTCTGAACTAAAGTCACAATAATTACCGAAGGTGATAGTGGAGGCACTATGTCTGGTTGGGTGATAAGCACAAGTCATGTAGGAGTATGCACCATAGTATATATAGGGACCACAGGTGGAGGTGTCAAATGTTGAGCCCAATTTGTAAATGTTCCCATTGAAATGACCAACTCCCCTTATCCCAGTAACCATTTATACTCATCTATGCTTGTAACAAAGTATAGCTCAATAACTCATATTTTGAGTAAAATTGGAACTTTGTACATTATTTTATAGTGCATGTCCATATAATATTTTAAATTCTTATTGAGGGTATTTTTCTAAGCCACTTTTTCCTTAGAAAAAGTGATTTGCTGAGCTATTTGCTCATTTGTTATGTAGGTGGTGCTTTCCATCTTGGCTTTAAAACTATTAGCTAGACCTTGTAGTAAATTTTCAAAGAAAAGCTTAGTGATTATTCCTCCCTATGGTGTATTAACCCTAGTGATTATTATCTCCCCAAGGACCTAAATAGTTTTATGCTCCTGATTGGAAAAATATTGAACGAATCCTTGGATTTCCTAATACCATTTTAAATAACAGGCATTTTTGGTACTTATATTATTCTATTACAAAGTTACATCAAGGGATAACATCAAATTCAGGTGCTGATATGTCTTTAGTCTAGTTGCTTTATAGATGAAGGTCAGTTTGGCATCCCAATATTTCATTATTTATTGAAATTTAATAATATATTCCCATATTGGTTAGGATTGAGCTCTCATTATTCTAATTATGCTCAAAATTTGGTTCAAATTTATAGTATAACTATTCACATTGTCAATTATATCCTTAGTATCCTCAATCACACTCTACTTCTCTAGTTTCCTTTTAGATTGTTGTATCACCCTAAAAAATTATGTTAAAACTCCCCTAATAGTATCAAACATTGTAAGAAGATCTTCCTCAAACTCATCTAAATCTCTAGGCTTAGTCTTCCTATTCTTGGTCAATGAAAAGAATTTTTATTTTTTATCAAGCTCAACTAGATTTCCATCCACCGTCACTATCCTATTACTCACCCTTTTCAATGTTTTTGTGACTCTATTCAACTACATGACAAATTTGGGTTGCTTAGTGATGACTAGGCCCTATCTCATTGCTTCTTATTCTTCTAATTATTATATCTAGGTATGAAGTACCATCATAGTTTGCTCAGTGGATTAGATTTGAAATGAGGAAGTAGAAGGTAGATGACTACCTGGGGATATCATTAGTGAATATGGAGGGGTATCCATAGAGGATGAAGTGGAGGATGTAGGTGGGTCTGAGAAGGTAGGTAGAGCCTTTCTCCAACATGTGTTTTTTATTAGTTGAAGAGTATTAATTGTCTATATGGTTTCATCTATGGTATTATACATAGATGCCATTTAGGACTCCATTTTTTTGACTTGATGATGTAGAGCTATTACCATCAGCTTGTAGTTCTCATTACTCTTGCTTACAAACTTGCAAAGCTTCCTTAGCCAAAACTAGGACAATATTGTCCAAAGAAACCAAACTCAAAAACCTAATTAAAAATTTTTATATAACACATAAAACATTCTAAAAAATTATCTCAAAACATCTCAATCCACCTTTATAATTTATCATCCTGTAGTTCACTCATTAGTACACTTCTTATCTTCAAATGCTACTAGCCCTCTTTCAATGCAAATCCATTGTTATATTATATACACCATATCATCAAGGAACAACAAATAGGTTTTTGAGTACCATTTATTATTATTATTCTTCACACAAAAACTTAAGTTAGGCTCTTTCACAAAGTTTTGTACCTATAGGCTGACCTAACACCCTAATTAGCCCTCCAAATGGACAAACCTCCTTACTATGAGTAATGTATAATCATCCAAGGAAAAACAATAACATTTATGGATACCATTTTTCATCCTTTAGCCTAATAAACCCTTGTTTAATTATAAATAACAAAGAACAACCCCTTTCCTTCTTTGGCCTATTCAACTAACCCTTCTTCTAGGCATATTCCATTTTAGTCATTAAAAATCAATACAAATGGATTCATACACATCTGAAACAAGGTGATTCAATTAAATCATGATTATTACGATTAAAATACAAATTTATATGGTTTTTATATGGTTAAAACTCATTATAAGAACCAAACCCTAGATCTAGGGTTTCTTGACCACTGTATAGGTTGAGAACCTATAAACTTGCATAAATTTTCTTGTATGAGGTTTCAATAGACCAAATAAAGTTTTTGAGGTTTTTATTTACCTAATCCAAAATTTTATACACTTTATTTATCATTTTAATTCATTGAATACATGAAACATGAAGAAATACATTAAACTATGCGTACCATATTGACTGTGCAAGATAGGGTAGTTACAAAATTTTCCATCTAATAAATATTAGGTCACCTTGAATTGTTATATAACCTTTAATAGGTTTTTATGAAAACCATAAACACATAAAAACCTTTTTATATCCTTTAATCCACTCTGATTACCTCTCCAAGACATGAATTGATAAGGTTTCCTTTGTGCAAACAGGACTATGACCTAGTTTTATGATCCATTCTCTTTCTTAGAAGTTTCCAAAGACTCAAATACAACTTAATGAGTGTTATATCCAATAATAAAACATAAAAACTTAAATTTTCAAATCCTTTATGCATTATACCAATCTAACTTGCCTTAATACTATGAACAAGGTCTCCTTCTCAAACATATACTTGACTGTGTCAAAAATGATACTCTCTATCCCTGTGTCCCTATAGGTTGAATCAAACAACACAAAACATGCATGGATAAATTATTAATAAAATATTTATCTTTTTTAATTCATATAATCTTACCATTAAATGCCTTGAATGAATAATTCTTCTCTTAAACTGTGAATTTCTATATGCACACTCAAAAACTCAAACTCAGTCCTACAAATTCATTTCAATGTTATACTAAACATGGATATCACCTAGCTAGTTAATATTGTCACCATGTATAAATAATATGTTAGGGTGTGGAGCTAAAAGCTTCACCAAGGAGTGCATTGCCAAAGTTTCAGGTTTACACAGTCACCGACATCGGTCAAGAGCGACCGACGTCGGTCAGGAGCAGTTCAGGAGATGCCGACGTCGGTAGAGGATCAGCTGACATCGATCACAGGCAAGCAAGTAGGAACTGACATCGATTACCTATGCATCCATAAGGCTATTTCCATGGACAGAATCGAGTGTTTGCATGATGAGATTAAGTCATAGTCATAAGTCCACATCTCTATTATTAGCAAGACTATTTTTAGAGCCCTTGTTCAGAAGGCTTAATTGTTGGTTATAAGTGCATGCTCATGTTTCCTAATTCTATATGTAGGATTAGATATTCTTAGCTCATTGTAATGTAATGTTGAAAAACAGTACAGAGTTGAATCATTCCAAGTTGTTGGAGTTGATTGTACTTGAGAGAGAGAGCTCTTGAGGGAAAGAGATCTAAAGAGAGATCTGTACATCTGAGAGAGGTGTGGAAGAAAGAAGTTTTTTCAATTGTATTCCTTCTGTAAAGAGTTTAATACAAGTTTTCAGGGTGGTTTCTTGTATCTCTTGTTCTTTGCTATTTATCATTTTAGTTACTTATCTATCTGATTTAATTCTGCGTTTATTGCTTTCATAAGTGTAATCAAATTGTTGGTTGATCCCCAACAAGTGGTATCAGAGCCTTGGTTGTAGGTTTAGAGATTGATATCCAACAAGTGGTATCAGAGCTCAGGTTCACTAACAGGTGGTTCAGATTTGTGTAGTGTGTATTGATTACAGGTTACTCATAGGGGTTTCTGCAGGGATTTCTATTGGAGTGGGAGAAGTAATGGCAGAAGAAAGTAAACTAAGAATGGAGAAGTTCAATGGAAAAAATTATCAACATTGGAGAATGCAGATAGAGGATTATTTGTATTAGAAAGATCTATACTTACCGTTAGGTGGGATTGCAAAGAAGCCCAAAGACATGGATGATGAAGAATGGGAAGTTCTTGATAGAAAGGCTCTGGGGTCTATAAGACTGAGTCTAGCATCTACTGTGATATCTAATTTATCACAGGCAAAGTCTACGGTAGAGTCAATGACTACTTTAGCAAATTTGTATGAAAAACCCTCAGCTTCTAATAAGGTATATCTTATGAAGTAGTTATTTAATTTGCATATGAATGAAGGTGGATCTGTATCTAATCACTTGAATGATTTCCATGGAATTGTAAATCAATTAAGTTCAGTCAAAATTGTGTTTGATGATGAAATAAAAGCTCTTTTAATATTATGTTCTTTTCCTGAAAGCTGGCATAGCTTAGTAATGGCAGTTAGTAATACTGCATCTGCTTCAAATGTTTTAAAAGTAGAGGATGTTGTTAGTGTTATCTTGAATGAGGAAATTCATAGGAAAAGCATGGAGGAAACATCAGGGAATGCTTTAAGTTTTGAGAGTAGGGGGAGGCAAAAAGAAAAGAGCAAGAGGAGATCAAGGTCTAAGTCAAAGGTGAGAGGTAGATCCAAATCCAAAAATGGTAGGAAGCCACAATGCTAGAATTGTGGAAAGATTGGGCACATAAGCAGAGATTGCTAGTCAAAGCCTAAGGAAGACAATCAGCACGAAGGAAAGGAAGAAGCAAAGGTTGCAGGTATTACACAAGATGATTTAATATTATCTTTGCATAATAATATAGAATCTTGGGTGTTAGATTTTGGTGCATCTTTTCATGCTACCCCTAATAGAGAATATTTTAGTGACTATATCCATGGAGATTTTGGAATAGTGTATTTAGGGGATGATGAGCCTTGTAAAATTATTGGCAAAGGTAAAGTGTAGCCGAAAATGTAGAATGGCAACACATGGGTGTTGAGAGATGTTATGCATGTTCCTAGCTTGAAGAGAAATTTGATTTATGCAGGAAAGTTAGGAGATGAGGGTTGTACAATAACTCTCACAGCTGAATCTTGGAAGGTGACCAAGGGTGCACTTGTTATGGCTAGAGGTAAGATAGTAGGTACTCTCTATTTATGTAATTGTGTTACTAACAATTCTCCTTTTGTATTATCTACTTCAGATGTGGATGCAAAATTGTGGCACTCAAGGCTTGGCCACATGAGTGAGAAGGGAATGTCAATTCTTAAGTCTAAAGGTAAGCTTTTAGATTTGAAAAGCATAGATCTGGATTTTTGTGAGCACTATGTTTTTGGAAAACAGAAAAGAGTGAGTTTTCTCAAGACTGGTCCAACAAAGAAGAGGCATAAGTTATAGCTTATTCACACAGATGTGTGGGGACCGGCTCAAGTTGCTTCTATTGAAGGATCACAGTACTATGTTACGTTCATAAACGATGCTACAAGAAAGGTATGGATCTATTGTATTAAGAAGAAATGATGTATTTGAGACTTTTAAGATTTGAAAAGCTATGGTTGAGAATGAAACAGGTAGGAGATTGAAGTGCCTGAGATCTGACAATGGTGGTGAGTTCTACAGCTATAAGTTTAGAGATTATTGTTATATGCATGGAATCTGTAGGCAAAGGATGGTTCTAAGGACACCTCAGTAGAATGGAATTGCTAAAAGGATGAACAGAACAATAATGGAGCATGCAAGGTGTATGAGATTGCATGCTAGTTTGCCCTTAGAGTTTTGGGTATAAGCTATTGACACTGCAGTGTACCTGATTAACAGAGGACCCTCTACAACACTGGATGGTGGAATTCTAGAAGAGGCATGGACAGGTAAAAAGGTAGATCTCTCATATCTCAAAGTTTTTTGTTGTGAAGCCTTTGTGCACGTTGATAAGGAAAATAGAAAGAAGCTGGACACTAAGTCTATGAGGTGCACATTTATTAGCTATGGCTTAGATGATTTCGGTTTCAAATTTTGGAATCTAGGAACTAACAAGGTAATTAGGAGCCATGATGTTGTTTTCAATGAAAGAGTGATGTATTGTGATCAGCTGAGGAAGCTGAATCAATCTGAGTAGAGCAATGGAGAATTAGACGAGGTGACGGTCCAAAATGAGCTCACTGGAAAAAGAAATAATCACTTGCAGGAAAACACAGAGACCGACGTCGGCAAGGTAGGAGCTAACGTCGGTAGGACAAAAACTGATGTCGGCAATATAGAGACCGACGTTGGTAGGTCAGGAACCAACGTCAGTCAGGTAGAACTGACGTCGGCCAGTTACAAGACTGGAAGTGACCGAGGTCGATCACTGTCAGAGAATTTGGGTGGACAGTGTGTTGTGGATGAGTCTCAGACACCCATCAGGAGGTCAGAAAGGGTAAGTAAGCCTCTAATTCGATATTCTCCTTCATTATTCTATTTATTGCTAACTGATGGTGGAGAACCAGAGAGTTTTGAAGAAGTAATATAGGTGGAGTCCAAGAG
This sequence comes from Torreya grandis, assembly GCA_037957365.1. Classification (NCBI taxonomy): domain Eukaryota; kingdom Viridiplantae; phylum Streptophyta; class Pinopsida; order Cupressales; family Taxaceae; genus Torreya; species Torreya grandis. Next base: position 4,037 of record JARHVA010000743.1, on the reverse strand, counting down.
TCAGTGGGAGTGTGGCATGGTTGAGGAAATGGAGTCCTTAAGAGAGAACCAAACAAAGGATTTGGTTGAGCTGCCAGCTAGTAAGAAGACACTGAAGAACAGATGGACCTATAGGTTAAAGGAAGGTGAGAATGGATAGATGAGATATAAGGCCAGATTGGTAGTGAAAGGATTTGCACAAAACCCAGGTATTGATTTTGGTGAGATTTTTTCTCCTATTGTTAAAATGACTTCTATATGGGTTGTATTGTCTTTAGTTGCTATTGAGGATTTGCATCTTGAGCATCTTGATGTTAAGACAACATTTCTTCATGGAGATTTGGATGATGAAATATATATGGAATAGACGAAAGGATTTGAGGTCAAAGGTAAGGAGAAGTTAGTGTGCAAATTGAAGAAAAGCTTATATGGCCTCAAGTAAGCTCCTAGACAGTGGTACTTAAGATTTGACAGGTTTATGACTGAGCATGGCTACAGTAGGTGTCAATCTGACCATTGTGTGTATTTTAAGAGATTGGATAATGGTAGATATATTATTTTGTTGTTATATGTAGATGATATGCTGGTTGTAGGATTACACATGCAGGATATCTCTGAGCTTAAGGTGAAATTAGCTCAAATGTTTGCCATGAAAGATTTGGGAGCAGCAAAGAAAATCCTTGGCATGAGCATTAAGAGAGACAAGAAAAATCACAGGTTGATTTTGTCTCAAGAGGATTATGTGAACAAGGTGTTGGAGAGGTTTAATATGCAGGATGCAAAACTGATAAGTACACCTATGGCTGGACATTTTAAATTGAGTAAAGAACAATGTCATAATTCACATGATGAGGCAGAGTACATGAGTAGAGTTTCATATTCTTCTGTAGTAAGAAGTTTAATGTATGTAATGGTATGTACTAGACTAGATATTGCCCAAGCAGTGGGAGTTGTAAGTAAGTATATGGCCAATCCAGGAAAGGAACATTGGAAAGCAGTTCAGTGGATCCTTAGATATCTGAGAGGAACTAGCAGTAGGCATTTGTGCTATGGAGGTTCAGATACTTCTCTACATGGTTATGTAGATTCAGATATGGCAGGTGATTTAGATGGCAAGAGGAGCACCATAGGATATTTTTTCACTGTTGGTGGAACGACGGTTAGCTGGATATCAAAGTTATAGAAGGTTGTTGCCTTGTCAACTACAGAAGCAGAGTATATTGCAGTCACAGAGGCTAGCAAAGAGATGATATGGATGACACGGTTCATGGAAGAGCTTGGAAAGGAGCAAGAGAGTTGCAGACTATACAGTGATAGTCAGAGTGCAATCCATTTGGCTAAGAATTCAGCCTTTCACTCAAGAACCAAACACATACAGCTTAGGTACCATTTCATACGACAGAGATTGGAGGATGGTGAGTTGAAGCTGGAGAAGATCCATACAGATAAAAATCTTGCGGATATGTTAACCAAGCCAATTACAAAGGAGAAGTTGAATCTTCATTTAAATTTTATTGGTCTTCATGATTGAGTTGAAGATGGAAGAGCTAGAAGATGT
>JARHVA010000742.1:4587500-4601046 GCA_037957365.1 Torreya grandis | reverse complement strand
GTGTTTGGATGGATATGAGGGTTTTGAACTATTATATCTTTCATTCATTGTAATCTTACATAGTGGTACTCATTTTTTTGAGTGTATACCAACAATTTAAACTATGACAAATTGGGAAATTATTTGAGTTGAAACTTTAGCTTTTAGAAGTTAAAATCATTTAAAATGGGATTGTGTTGGAAGAAAAAAGGGCATGGAATAAAATTAAAAGAAAGAAAATGTAATAAATAAGAGAAAGGAAGGTATAACGGTTGTGAATCCAACCATAGGAACTTCCTTGGGGAAATTAAGTATATTTGGGACTTTAGTGCAAAGTTAAAATTTGGTATTTTTACTTTGAATAAAAACATAATGTGAGTTGGAAGTAGATGGATTCTTCCTAAGTTTTTACATTTTGTTTTATGTTTATAAAAGAATTATTTTATTCATATATCATGGCTAATGAAAAATCATTATTTGGTGAGGCAAATCATGCTTTATCTCACCCTTGGATATCATAAAAATAAGCTATGTAAATTGTTTTCATGGTTATAAAGATCTTGGACTGCATATGGATGAATCTCATACAAGTTGAGAACTCCATATGTATTTTTTTTTCTTGTTGAAGAAATGGTTCTACATGTTTTTTCTTAATCAAGTTTATTTTTTAAATAGGTTGGTTGAGTTGTTGAAATATACTTCTTAAGCATTACTGATTATTTTTATGATTAGTGGTTTGTTGCATAGTGTTGGTTATTTTGTATATATGTAACCCTAGCATAAACCCTAGATCTCATTTGTAATTTATCATAGTTAGTTACCTTTATGTTATGGGTTCAATTTCGGATGCTCTCTCCTCTCCCCTCTCCCCTCTCCCCTCTCCACTCTCCTATTCTAATATCCAACCAACTAATGGTTGGGGTGGATAGGGATCCACTATATGGTTGGGATCATTTTTATGCTTAGAAGACTTCTTTGTCATTATTGAGTATGTTTCCATCTTAAGGACTACTCCAAGCTATGGACTATGTCTTCTTCATTATTAAAATATTTTTTGGAACATATTGTGTTATACATTATTAATAATTCATTTGTAAATTATTATGCCTATTTATATTAGAGGCAAATAAGAGTGATTGTATATTTGACTTATTCTTAATGATTGTAAATTTATATAGTATATTTGATATTTTATAATATTATAATATGATTTTTTTAAATTTATTAATTCATTTGGTTAATAATGTATCTAATTACATTAGTAATTTAAGTTGTTACTCTCTAGAGTAATTAGTTATTTCTACATAAAACTCACTTTTGGATGCACTAGGCATACCATTATTTGTTTTATGACCTAATTTGGGTAAAATTATTTCTTTGTTAATTGTTATGTATCAATGTTTGAAAATAAGGTTTAAAATCTTGATTGTTTTAGATATAATAAACATCATCAGTTATTATGCATTGAGGTGATTACTTCTTGAAAAAGCATAACTTAGTATAATTATCTTTCTTGGTTATGTATATCAATGTAGGATTGTTATTCTTTGAATTATGTTCATTTTTTAGAAGTAAAACATGTATTTACTTTTCAATAACACAATAATACCTAATATCCTATTTTTTCAACAAATGTATTATTCTCATAATCCTGGTTATTATTACTTTGTGGATTTATTAAATCAAGGAGCTTGTAATTTATGTGACTTTCTCTTTGGAAAGTTTTAAATTATTCCAATATTTGAATTTATAGTATATAACTAAAAGCTTAGTATAGTTGTATCCTACCTAATTTTGAGTAATGAAGTTAAGGTAGTATTAAATAAGTAATGCATATTATTAAAATGTTGTAACTTCTACATGACTAATTGATTTCACTTTTATGAATGAACCTATCATCCACTTGTTAAGTGATATTAGTCTTCATCTATGTTACCATTGTAATTTATCTTATTACAAGATAAGTTTGTTATTGGTTTTGTGAAAACTTGGTATTTTAGATTTATTTTAATTTTAAATAGTTTTAGCTCTCATTTAGATATTTGTATTTGTATTTTTATTTTGAATACAATTATATAGTTTTGGTTTCCTATGGATAATGAATTCCCTTATTGATCATGTTTATGGGATTAATTGACATTGGATTTTTATGTCAATGTAGGCATGGGTAGATTATTTAATACGTGATTGTAATCATTATGGTTACTCTTGTTTCTATTATGTTGGGTGACTATAGGCTATTCTTAAGTGGTATAATTTTATTTTCTTTTTAAAGGACACTTATTTGGATTTTTTTACCTTGTTATGGTTTTAGTGATTAAATAATAGTAGTTTCTTTATGAAACCAACCTTAATCAATATATAGAAGACTCAGATGTCTTATTATTAAGAATTATTATATTAATTACATTTTATATTTCTTTCACTATGTGAATTATTTAGTCATATCATTTTTAATAATAGTTGTAACATTCTTGTAAATTAAAATTAAGTTTATAATTATTTGTATGCCTATGAGTTAGGTACTTAGTTTGTATTAAATATTGACTCTGATTAAAAAAGGATATAATATATCAAGAGTTTAAATAGTTCTTAATTAATTTATGAAGTTGATCTGTCTTTAAAATTTGTGCATCTATATTAAGTTTAACTTGTGGTATCTATTGATTTAAATCCCCTAATCTTATTCTAAAGAATAATTATTTACTTGGAAATTAACTTTGATATTAATATGGTTATTAATTATGAATTGACATGTGCTCATGATGTATTTTTAAATCAATTAAATAGAATACAATTATTGGTAAATTAAGCTATTTACACAATAGATAAGTAAGTATGTTTATGTTTATGTTTATTTTATTCTATCTCTAAAATATTAATGATCCCATACTCTTTTCTAACACAATAATTCATTAATATACATAAGTAAACTTTATTTGAATAGTTATGATCAATATGGATGTGTGATTATATACATATCATTCAGCAGTCCATATCATTCATATACTTGTTATAGATATCTAGTGTAAATATAGAACACTACTAGTTAGGTAGTGTTATCCTATTTAGGTGGCATGATAACCATGCATAAATCAATTTATGCCTACTTTATTTGGATTTATTTTATCATGTGTTTATAATAGATAATAACCCTTCTCATTTTAGTTATATCATAATTAAGTTTTTAAAGTGATTTATGTATAATATTGAATGGTTACATAACATGTGAAGGTTGAATCTAACTTAGATTCATAGTCTTAAAAAAGATCCAAGGTATACTCACCTAGTGATATTTGTAAGAGATAAAATGTGTTCCATGAAGAACACATTGATGTGGATTTCAAATTTTAAATTTTCATTGGTTTACCTTTCTATATTCTTGAATTAATGATAATGATTATGAAATTGATAATTTGAACTTGACCTAGCTTCTTTTGGAAAGAATGTTACCTTAATTGATAGTTAGTAGTTACTTCAATCCTTTTTAAATACATTGTGAATATGGGAAAAAAGTTCATCACCTTAAATATCTTAACAGATAATGAAATATGATTAGATATGGTATTTGTGTTAACATTGATATTTTATGTGGAACCTTATAGGATGAAAATTATGTTTCCTCTAACTAGATCAAAGTATTGGATGGATAATGCTTCCATTAAGGGTTTTCAAGTAGTATTTTAGGTATGCCTTTCTATTAAGGTAAATATCTTAAAATAATGGTGTTATCTTGTAACTCTTATTGGAATATGCATACATTCACTCATGCTTATAATATTTTATTTTTCTTTGAGATATTTTAAATGAGTTATTTCTAAACAACATCCCTAATTTATTAGGAGATTGTTATAATTTTATCTTCATAACCATGAAATTCAAATTTTTTGTTGGTTTGAATTTTGGGGATTATGACAATAAAAAATTTGAATTTTGGGGGTTGTGACAAAAAAAAACTACCCACAAAAATTGGGTGAACTACATGTAGAAACTGGGTAAACATAACTATAAAAATTGGGAAAAAAAAAAAAAAAAAACTATAATAACTAGGTATGTTTCCCATAGCAACTAATGGATAATTTTTAACCACCCATGGTAATTAGATGTAACCCAAATAAATAGTTGTGCATACAAGTTTGAAACCTTGATAGTTAGATAATGGTCTTGAATAATTAAATTCCAAGGTTTGAGGATTATGACAGTTCCTCATTATGAGTAAAAACTAAATTTAACTCCAAATTATTTATTCCATTACTCTTTCATTAGATTATCAATATTAAGTCATTGAAATAAATGAATATCTTATTTTCATGTACTTTATATTTTCTTCTATTGTATAGTTATTAATTTAAACTTTATTATAACCATTGGTCTGAATAAAGGTTTGACTTATTTATTTTAAGAGAGAATCAACACAATGAAATTAGTAATATGGAGACACATAAATACAATAGATAATATACGGTTTTAGTTATTTTTAGAGTTTTGACAACTTTTTAATTTTACCATAGAGATATTTTCATTGATGCGGATTCATTGATGCAATAAACTTGATTTTAAGTAATCTAACTATACTATAGGATGGGATTGTAAACCAAACTAACTATTGTGGGTAACACTTAATAGTATTTTTTTTGAATATCTCATCTTTTAGTTTGGTTTCTTTCTTCATTATGTGTAATCTTCCATTTTTAATAAAGTAGTCACAACATATGTTCTTTACATTTATATTTGATTCATTACATAAACATTTATAATTATTTAGTATTCAAGTGTGAGAACATTCCAAACTATATTATAATTTCAATTCTTGTCACTTCCTTTCCTAAAATTTATGTTATCTTATTTCATTTTATGCACTTTAATTTTTTTTCATTTACTTATTGTGTGTTTATTTTCCAATAGGTGTGCATTAGCCTTATTAGTATTCCATGTAGTTAAATCATGTATATACAATGCAAACTCCTTACAATGATATGCATACCTAGGTTGAAAAATATAAGTGAAATATTATATCATCCATGTGTTAGGTGACTAGCTCCTTGAGTATATCCTCATAGGATATAGGATAAATCCTCAAGCTAATATTGAACAATATAGCATATCTTCCTTACAACTACCTTCTCTCTATTATATAGATCCATTTTGTCACTCTCCCAAGAGGTAGGGTAACGCATCCTATAATACAAATTATGGGTCATCATTATATTCTTTCTCATCCCCCTTTACCTCCTACACACTGTCTTGATGATAATTGTATCCATATTCAATTAGAAGTAGCTAAGGTTTGTAGTTGTGAGACCCTTATAGACATATTGTTGCCTTTATATATTACATAAATGCGTTAAAAAGATAAAATGAATATTTAATTATAAAATGTAAATTACTTGAAGGAAATATTACACATATATAAAAAACATGAGCATGTTTGTGTGAATCATATATCTACATCTCCATTTAAGGTATTTGTACACAAAAATATTTTATTTCAAAAAGTTATTCAACAAAATAATACATCTACAACTAATTTTTCAATAAATTTTCATAAGCATATTAAGAGTCTAAGTGAAATTATAAGGAACATACTTACAAATAACTTGATCACATTACCTCTTATACATCCTCTTAGGATGCCAAATTATATGTACATATCATAGAATGCATCAACATCATAATGATATTTTTTTGTATTTCAAGAATAAAACAAAATATATCATTGATAGTTGTGATTGAACACTAGACACATTCACCAAACCACTACAAAAGTTAAGAACACATTCTATAGTTATGCAACTTAATCCAATTATGATTGCATCTTCTAAGGAATAAATGAAAAATATAAAAAAGGAACAATCAGAAAAAGAAATTTTAAAAAGGGAATAATTAAAAAAACAATGATTAAAAAAATAAAAAGATAAAAAATAAAGATTGAATAAATAAAAATTACAAACTAAATAACAAGAAAATAAATTGCTACAAAATAAACATTTTAAAAAGCAAAGTTTAAAAAAGGAATAATTATAAAATGAATGATTACAAAGAGGATAAATTGAAAATAAAAATTCACAAAATAAACATTTAAAAATAAATGGGTAGAAAAGGAAAAAATAGAAAATAAAATATTACAAAAGGATAAAATTGAAAAAGGAAAGGTTACGAGAGGAAAAATCAAAACAAGAAAAGGTACAAAAAGAGAAGTTACAAAAGGAAAGGTTGAAAAAATAATCCCAAGATAAGAAATAAATCAGCCTTAAGATAAGGCTTCTTAATAATTAAGTTCAAAATAAATATATACCTAAAAATTATAATTCCATAAGCATAGTTTCAAAGGATGAAACTTAAAAACATTCCTCATATCTAAATCCTTTGATTCTTAACACTTACATAGATGGCATGAAAGGTACTAATATTGATATTACATTTTTTAGATGAAATCAATGTATGTAACATGACACTTATAAAATATCTTGGGTATGATATTCAACATTTTAACAACATTATTGAACCTAATAAATTTTTTTCTTAAAACATGTTCTATTATATTTCACATGGACCCTACTTTGGATCAATACAATGAAATACTAGGAAGATCGATCATGAATATGTTACATTTGAGAATGAATGTATGATTTTTACTATTTCAAGAGAGGGTGCTTATTTAGATAAATTAAACAAAAAAGAAACTAGTTCTTCAAAATATTATACAAGATCTATAAATCAAAACTCCATTTAAATTGGTGGTTTAATAATAATGCATAATGATATTATGTATTTTATACAATAACTCCATGGGAACATACTATAACTCAAATTATTGGTTAGATTCAACATATATATTTTACATAACTTTGTTTTTTGATCGCTTATCCATCTTATTATTTTATCTTTGCATCCATTCATGTAAATGTTAGTTCATTGATCATTCTTGTATCCCTTGGATTTGTTTTCATTTTAGCCTTGCCTCTTGATGATTATCATGATATGTACATCCATAAAATATACCATATATATTACATTACCAAACTTAAATATTAACTATCTATACATGGTATGGGTTACATTAAGATGACATGATCACACATTAATTCTTTCCCATTGGTTAAAATTTTAATTTTATGTCCAAATACTCTATTGAGTTACATGGTTAAGATTCACATATATGGTTGTGGCATACTACTTACCTTTATTCTATCTAGATGTATATGCTACTAATATTTATGAATATTATGTCCTGACAAATGTTGCATATTGTTTGAATCCCTCCCATACATCTATTTTTAACCCTTTATACTTGATATTTCTCATTGGTATCAATGTATATTCCAATTTCAAGATAGTTCAAAAATTTCAAAACATTTTAATATTTTAAATAATTAAAATTGAGACTTAATCATAACATGATTCCTATATTACACTATTTACATATGGTGAGCATCACATGTTTGGTACATGGAATATTCTTTTTTGTACACATTCATTTCATTGTATATGAGCGTGATGTAGGAAATATAGATCATATATGGGCACATAGATGTTGGATTATCCTATATATAATGGTCATACCAATGTTAGGGAGATATTATTCCACACATCACACTATCAAAAATCATATCTTTATATGACATTTTACCATGTTAGACTATCTATATTTATTACATATGTCTTGTCTCTAGATTTTTTACATGTCTTTTTAGTTACTCATATATTACACAGTGCTATATGGATATGCTAATTTATTATACTATTATAATAACATGTATGAATATTATAGACTATTTTTCATTTATTCTATGATTCATTTATGTTTTTATATTTGAATAATAGGGGATTCATTTCTTGTCTTGTGTTTTAAACCCTTGCCCTTGGCCTTGTTTGTTGCAACATATTTATGTTGCTTATTTTTGTCCATTGGCCTTATGTGTGACATTATGTGCCTATGAGTGCATTAATCTAGGATTATTTTTTGAGATTATTATTCTTGTTGATATTATTAAGCTTAATAAGATTTTTATGTTTTTTAGTGTCATGATACATATCACACACCTCTCATTTTTATGCCATGCCATGATTGACATGATGCACCTTGTCATTACATAGGATTATTCAATTCTTCTATTGGTGATGATAAACCAACTAAATATTGAGGAATCACATATGGGAACCTTTTAGTATATGATAAACCAACTAAATATATTACTCAGACACATCCATATCATCATATCCATATTCCTATCTCTTGTGCACTAATGTGAGGCTTTGATAGTTTCATTGACAAAACTAAATTAAGGGTGACATTAGTGACCCTCACCGAAAATTAATTATTTTTCAAAATTAAATTATCTATATGAACCAAGCCCAATTTCCTAGTTTTTATTGCCATGATTATTTACCCAAATGGACTCATATAAATATAATTAATAAAATATTTAGTACTCACTTATAACCTATATACCCATAATAATTTTCACTTTTATCATTTATAGACACTTTCTCTTACAACAATCTATTGATTTTAAATATCAAGTGTGCACCTTAAAGGGTGTATTAATAATGGGATGGTAAGGACTTTATAACTTTGTGAGAGATATTTTTCCTATCCATCATTAATCCATTCTAACTTCCTCATACTTAATCCCCTAAGTTATCTCCTTTCATATTACATTCTCCATCTATATCAAGACCTATATTTCCTACTACATAAGTTCAATCCAATGTATTCTTATCTGACAATTGTACCTTTCTTACTACATCAACCTGATTGATGTATTTATGAATGTGTCACCATGATTTTCATAACTATCAACCTCGATGATGTAGTTCTAGGTTAGTTGCCCCATTTTGAACTACACTCAGATGGTAGATAGTGTTAATTTTAACTTTTGAGATTGATTAGGGATATTGACCACTATAAATACAAATCAACATTTCAATCAAATAGAAGGAGGCATTCATTTTGATTGCTATTGCTCATAATTTTGCCTTTTATCTAAACTTGGAGGAATTATTTGTTAGGATCTTATCTTGAAGGAAAGCTTATCTTGTGGAGTATTAGATTCATTGGGAGTAATTTTATCTTATATATTAATTCAAACTTTGAGATCCTTTCTATGATAATAATATCTTTAAAATAAACATGGGATAATGTGGATATTGAGGCTCGACAAGTCCTATTCTAGGTAAGTATATTATAAGCCTAGCTCTTTTATTTAGTACATAGATTTTGCATAATTTTTTGGTTAATGAATGTATATACATTTATTTAAGTTTTATTTACACTTATACTTCATGTGGCTATAATATTGTTTAAACTTTCAATCTATCCACTTTAGGTAGCCTTGTCCTGCATTTTCCTACCATGGCCTCTTACCTATTTTGATATGTTTCTAACCTTCCTTACATAAATTATTTGTTTGCAATATTAGATTACTTAAAAATTAGAGATATATCTAGAGATACTTCATTATATTATTTTACTAAAAGATTTATAACACTTTCATTTTATATTATGTTTTATTTGATCCTCTTTCTAGGTTTGTGGATCCATTTGGTCACATCCTAAATTATTATGTATCATTGGGTTCTCTCTGATTAACCTTTTAAGAATCTATATCTTGTAAGATAGGATAGTTTTAGGTTGATTATATCCCATTGCATATATTATAGTGAACTTGTAATGAATCTTATCACTACTTTAACCTCTTTAATTAATTATATTGGATAGATCAATACAGTTCTTTAGTATCCTTATTTCTAGAAAATTATATGAAAAATTTTCAATACAACTTTATTTCAATTTTATCCCTTATTAAATTATATGGAAAAGATTAATGTAGTTATATGCATACATCTCTCCCAATAGATTGTGTCAAATATTGTGATATATTTTCATCCTAATATTTATCCTAGCCAACCACATTGGCTAGCCTAATATAGTTATGTATTAATTTCCATTTTTAGACAATTATATATAAAAATTCAATATAGTTCTGATTCAATTTTATAACCATATCCCTTTTTATTTAACTATATATACTAGACTTAATATATTATTAACTTAATCCTTTTTCATAATAATTTACTCAAATAAATTGATACATTTTTACCTTTGATTGTAATTTATGTAGATAGACTACATCAATAATTTCAATACAATTCTATAATTAGTGTAAAATTGCATTAGCTAGCAACAATTTAATTATGTTTGTTTACTTTTCAAGCATTAGAAGAGAAAATTATTTTTTAATTTCAAAGACTAATCAAAAAATTGATTTGAAAATGATTGGTTGTTTATTTCAATTCATTGAATTCTTCAAATTAGTTTTCAATATTGATTTTTTAAATTTACTTTCTATTTGGTCAGCTTTCTTTAAAAACTATGTTTTAATAGTTTTAAAACTACTTAAATACTATTGTAAGGGTTATGATTTGTTTTATTTACATGCATCATAGTGTGAGGGGCTTTCCCCAATACACATATCCATAATATAGATCCAAACATAGAGTTTAGTTTACACCTATCTCATGGTATATCAAAAACCTCCTAAGATTCCATTTTTATTGAACCTTAGGAATCGATCCATCCATCTAATTTTTTGGTGCACTAGTAATTAGTTAGCCCTAGGAAATTACTCTCAACTTACACTCTAAATTGGGTCCAATGGGATACAAGTATGGTTCTACCTCTATAGTTAGTGTTATGAAACATGGGGCTGACACTATTGTATGGATGAGGAAGTATCTATAAGAGCCTAAACCATTAAAAAAACATTTTAATACATCCACATAATCTTATTTTGAGACAAATAGTTATAAAAAATAATTAGATTTAAATTTTTCTTCTTTTTATTGTATGTTATATTGTAAAATGCATTGGTTAGTGTTGATATAGTTATATGTTATGTGTTGTAATTTCATTGGTCAACATCAATATAATTACCTACATGTTTGGACTACATGGACTAAATAAATATAGTCATTTGTATTTAATATCCTATTGTTTATTCCTTATAAAATACATAAAAGAAATAAATACAATATGTATAGTGTTATTACTTTCAAGACTATATAAACATATAGATACAGTTTACTTGATATTATTTTCATTTTTTTAAGAATAGAATTACATATAATAGATTGATACATTATATGTGTATTTTATATCCTTCCTTAAAGACTACATTGACAAGTCTCTATGTCTCATCCTTCTACATCAAACTACTTCAAATAGTTTTAATTCTCCTTATTTTACTTCTTAACTACATTAACTTAGCTAATATAGTCTCTTTATGTAGTTTAAATACATTGGTAATCCTAATTAGTTATATACCATGACTTTTCATCATGTAGTATGTTTTTTATAATTCTAAATATATAACAAATCATCACATGATGGAATTAAATAATTCCCACAAAGCTTGTAAATATTGATTTAATGTTATTGAAACCCAATATAAAATAAACTTTCATGTGACTACTAGGAATATAAACTATGATCTATTCATTACTTCCCAACCTCTTGATCCACTCAACTTGATAAGTATTAGATAAGCCATATACATGATTTATCTCATGTAAAACATAATAAGATACAATACTAAGATAGATATAATTTTTACACATAAATATATTATTCTCTTCTATTACACATTGACCAAATATTACATACAAAATCTCCCACTACCTACAAAATCTCCTAGAATCTCGTGTAGGTTATTATTTTAACCTATTTAAATGAACTATTATTGTTCCATAACAATATCACTCCCAAATATAATATGTTGTAAATAAACATGTAACCATACTAACAAACTAGTAAGTACTAATTTAACAAATGTAAATACCAATCCCCAACATTCCCGCCTTAGTTTTTACATGGTAAATCATATCTTGTTCTCTAATTGTAGCATGTCATCTCTATGTGCTCATGATCTTCTCACTAATGGTTTTTCCTAGATATGACCAACAATATTACCCAATTGGTTTTGAAATTGTACTAATAACCTTTCACAATTACTTTTCTATGTTTTAAAAAAACCTTACACAATTAGTTTTTGAGGTTCACCAAAAACCATACACAATTGGTTTTCAAAGTTCACTAAAATCCTTACACATTGGTTTTCCAAATTTACCAATAACATTACACAAATGGTTTTTGATAAGTTTACCAACAACCTTTACATCATGATTGCTACAATACATTTTTATCAACATTTTACAATGCTTATACAAAAGGGTTTACATGAAGAATACTCACAAGTGAACATGAATACACATCTATTATTATTTTCACACCATATTAAAACATTGGAAAATTTTGAAATCCACACCACACAATTGAAACAATTGTCATTATACCAGAAGTGTGTCCCCTTTATTGATGATTGATGAGAGGTAATTATTTGGCCTCCTTCCTTAGTTGCCTCTGACCTTATTTACATTTGTTACCTACTCAAAAAATGTGTTGACAAATCTCATAAGTTTCCACATTGGGCATAATTACCCCCTCAATGTGAAATAATACATAATACATTGGGGTCACTAAAAAATACATCCTTTTACAAGTTTTTTTTTTTAATTTTCCAATGACACTAAAAGGGAAATTAAATATTTTGACACATTCTTAAAAATAACTATTTTTATAATTTTATGACTTATTGACATGAACATGACTAAACTCAATATACTCTTAGAAGATAAAATAAAAAACAAATTAAATATCTTAAAATAAGGTATTTAGAAAACTATTACTTATACTAATCAAATTTTTGATCAATATAGCTACTATTATAATAACTATATGAACCATAAAGAAGTTGACTTATACAAACTAAGAATTTATAGATTTACAAACACTAAAACTAAATATAAAAGATACTATCTTAAAAACTTAATATCAAGAGCTCTTTGTTGCTTATAATTTTGAAGAAAAATTTAGAGTCTTAAGTAGAATACACCTTGGTTGTCTCCCAAATTTTAGAGAGGAGATTGGTTTGAATAAATTGTGTAAATGTTTTCAATCCAAATGAGGAATTTCATGTAATGACAACAAATTTATCCATTTAGGATGAAAAAGCATTCAAACTTTGAAACGATTTGAGATCCAACACCAATAGAGAGGACAATTATATTGTGGAGAGGAAAAGGTGAACATAAATAGATTTGAGCTCCATATCATATCGCATGGTTGGATATTGAAAACATGGCAATGAATGATGGAACTAAAGATAGTGCCAAATTTTAAAAGAATGCATGTTTTGAAATCTTATTTTTAGTAAAGTAATACACACAGTCCTATCATTATATCACCTTTACCAAATTATTTCCACTAGGAATAGGCATATACACTATAGTGATTCACTTCATATACTTGGTAGAAATAGTTCTTGACACCATGGATGACTTATGCTAAAAAAGGATTTGATTTCCTTATAGACTATTTTACACACTTGACGTGACCTCTATCCACAATATGGATTCAACACTCAATAGAGTTTTAAATCCCAAAGATATCTTCTAAAAATCACTCTTCTCATGAACACATAATGGATTCAACAATCCATATCCCTCA
>JARHVA010000742.1:4580000-4585000 GCA_037957365.1 Torreya grandis | reverse complement strand
ATGGTTATAACTCCACCAAAATATTCTATTGTGAATTTGCTTGCTCAACCTCTTTATCCTAAGTTTCCACCATAGAAACATGAAACTTGTATGGATTCTATATTCCTATATGTGAAACTCCTCATGGCTATAATTTTATATTTTATACAACTCCTCCTTGTTTCCTTTTTCACTTTCATCAAATGGTTCACCCATGGAAACATTTTCCAACTCATGGGTCTTCATAAATACTTTCCCATCATCATACAATGGTTATCCTTCATTGGGTGTAAACTAAACCACATATACATCATCCTTAATGTGGATTTATTCACATATGTTCTATTCACATAATAGATCCTTTTTGTCTTCAAATACAACCATCTTCTTCTCACTCATTTTCTTCTCTTTCATCTACAACTCTTCATAGTTATACTCTTAGTTCTTCCATGTGGAGATATATCTCTTAAATTTATCCACCTTTGATGTTAGGGAGTACATCATATCCCAAACCATATATTCTTCCTCTTCACTCTCACATTCTTCATATCTTTCTATTAGCAACTACAACAACCTATACCATCTAGGGCTTCAATTTACTCACCCACTCTTTCTTTGGTCGTAATCTACAACTATTCTTTTCCATTTCTTCAAAACCTACAAAATAAAAATGCACATTCACATTCTCAACTAAAACTATCCTCTTACATTCTCTACCTAAGGAATTAAAACTTGCTTTGATACTAGTTAATGTGACCTCCAACCATAATATGGAGTTTACACTCCAATAGAACTTAAAATCCCAAAGCTCTCTTCTAAAAGTCACTCTTCTCATAAAAAAATAATGGATTCAACAATCCATATCTTTCAAATCTCTCAGAAAAACATAAACATCTCATGAGCTCAACTCTCTCAAATCAAACTCTTTCATTAATCAAATAACAATTACATTAAATTGGCCTCAAGATGCCTAGGAGGCTTTTCAAGCTTTCTCACAAAGCTTTCTTCCTTATAGACTAGCCTACCTAAACAAATATGAATACAATCCTATATATATTTTTAGATAATAATAAGGGATAAAACACAAAATATACACCCTACATCCCATGTGGATGGATGAGGACAAGAGAAGAAAAGTAATCTCCAAGAAAAACATTACACATTCTCCACTTAGTTTCACTATTACTAAGAGATAAGCATCTTTATTGAAACTTGGCACCACCCTTAACATGTGAAACATAATTGATGAAGAGTGGAAGGCTTGTCACATGAAAAAGGTTAAAAGGAGGATAATCTTATTTATACAAGGTAGGCCACCTCCATGTGCCTCCATGTGACACCATAAAATTGTTCCCCTAGTTTACATATGTGATAAGATAATCCAAGCCACATCACTTTCCTACATCATCTACCACATCACCATGAGTAGTACTCATGAATATTAATCATGAATAGAACCAATGAATAGTGTCTTAGGAATAATTTTGTATGAATAGTGTTTTTCCTACTACATCAACACTACACTTAATAATGATAAATATGCCTTTATACCTCTCTTCATTGTTTAAGACTATGCACAAGGATGAAGTTTGTGAATTAGACAATGAGTGAAATTTATGTCCAATACTTTTCCAAGATTAATCTTAATGCAATCTAATATAATGCAAATTATGATCAAAATTGATGCATGAGTCTTGATAATCAAAACCTTTTCCAAAGTCAAATTTGACCAACTTTGACACCATGGTAGAAGTATTTGAAAAGAGTGAATGACTTACCAATTTGAATCAACATATATTGAATCTATGCATATATGTATAAGAAGTTGTTCCTTTAAAAGTGTAATTTATCTTTTTAAACTACAATAATATTGATTTAAAATTTTTGTAATGATATATTGTATCAATTTATCATCCTTTACATGATATTATACAGGTGGCACTAATTGTAATTGATTCACTTCTATCCAACACTGAGTTGTGACTTACCTTGCCTTCTATAAGACTAAAATAATATATTATCTACCTTTTAACTTAAGCATAATACAAAATCATTTAATCTATGCCAATAATATCTACAAGACTAAACTCTTTTTTCATCAACTAGGGTAGTAAAAAATAACAATGGTTTTACCCCATGTAATATCGCAAGACTCCATTAGCCTTCTCTGATACCACTAATAAGTATTAGACAAGCTGTACAAGTATTTATCTCATACAAAATAGAATAAGATATAATACTCAAATAGAAAATATTTTAACAAACAAATGTATTATTCTCTTATATTATACATTGACTAAATATTACGTCTAACATAATATATTTGTATAGGACAACATATCCTATTATCTAGGAATCCCACCAACTACTAAATATCCTAAAATATTTGATAGGTTATTGGAAAAACTATTTACATAAACTATTGGTTTTACACAAAAATATCACTCCAAAATATAATACGTTACAAAATTATAACTATCCTAACACACTAGTAAGTACTAATTTACCAATGTAAATATTGATCCCCAACACAACTACTCCCACACATCCTTATTGTAGTGTATGAAAGTAATCTTAAGTATGCTACCTAAAAATTGATTTTCATTAATTAACATCCTGAGCATAGGGGCAAGGACCCTACCATAATATATAATGTCCTGATGGGACCTCATATATGATGTCCCCCTTCACCTACACATAATGTTTCTACAATATTTGGAACAATCGAATACATGATTTATTCTCTTCCTTCTTCCTCCACCATGCCTAATATTGATACTAACATGGTGGGTATTTCATTTAACTGTCCCTCTTAAAGTTGTCATATTAACACTCACTTTAATGATATCACTAGTTCCTCTCAAACTACCTATTCTAGCTGACAAGATCATAATACTGATGAAATCATATTTCAAGCCATGAATCAAATGGATACAATCTGAACTAACAATGTAAATCAAATGCTACAAATTCAAACCCAAATGTTTTAATTACAAAATCATTCTAAAAAATCTAAATGGGGAGTGAAAAATATAAATGTCACCACCACATCCCCCCTCCACCCCCACCCCAATCCACCTTAGATATGCACATGGTAATCTCATTCCAAAACCCCCTCTTCTTAACAAAGTAATCAAGCATATTTAAAATTAACCAATAATTCCTCAAATTGAAAACATAGGTATATGTGTTATCACTTCTAATATTACTTAAAATTGATCTAGTAATCTTGATTTCCATTTGAATTTTTTTTTTACCTTTGTAAAGTTTGGATTAAACTCAACACATTTGAATCTACCAAAAATTTAACTAAAACATTCTTAGGTGATGTTCTAGATTGGTAAAATCAATTTAAGTCTAACAATATCTATAGATTATAATACTTATTTAATGTATTCGTTCAAGAATTTCAAACCAATGATCTTATTAAATAAAAATTAACTCATTTCATTAATTACAAATATGTAGAATTTAGAACTAACCAAGTCTTAATTAAGGGTTAAAAATCCTTATCTAACAAGGCCTAAAAAAACATGTCAAAATATAACTTATCCTACTTATTTAATAATTATATCCCTCATAAAATAAAATATATATTCAAGATTATCACTCCAAAATATTTGGAAAAATCCATTGATCAAGATGAATGCCAAGATTTCATCATAAGACAATTTGACCCTTCCCAACCTACATCAAGAAATTAAATGCTTATGAAATCTAAAACCAAACTTGCCACAAATGATGGTGTTATAGATACTTATGATTCCACACACACCATCCACGTTATTCTTCTTAAAGGATCCAAAAAAGTGACTTTTTCCAAACCTTTCATAGGAATTCCCTTCCATCCCTCCCCTTCCTCTTCCTTAACATATGTGAATAATTTTGATTTTCACAAGCCTCTTTCCATATATGAAATCTAAAAACATATACTTAGACCTTAAATTATATAAATTTATCTTTCCTACCCTACCAAACATTAGTATGATCCACAAACATTTTTTTGGTTTCACATAAACTAGGGACATTCTCATGAAATATGTAGGTGTTATGACTAACATGCCCTATTTTAAAAATCTCAAATGAGGACCCAATTAAAGATTAATATCCCATGTTTATATTTAGTTTAAAATTAATCAATCCAAGTTCAAGTTAGGACCTATTATCTTAAGTCTAAGTGGAAATATAGAATAATGTTGAACTATTCTCATATGTCCATAATTTTCAAATATGAGTCTTTATTGGAATGGGGTCTTAATTGATTATATATTATCCAAGATAACTAAATGTATATGAAGGTTGTGTTACCAATTAAATCTATATACAAGTCTAAAATTCTAAATGGATCTATTTATTAAATTTATTATATACATTTATTGAATTTAGCCATTGATTTATTTCATGGACTAACTTGCCTAATTAATATTCATATCAAGTTGTTTTATCTTGTTATAATTATCCAAAATATATATGGTGACATTTATAAATCCTAATTGATTGCACTTATAATTGTTCTCACTCTTAGTTCTTCCTATAAAAATATCTCTAGGCTACATGTCTCTTCTAGACCTAAATAATCATCAAAATTAAGAGTGGTGAAGGAATCTAATTTAATATAGGTAAGCCCATATAAATAATGAATATTCCCATATGTCTTCATATATATTCCTCTCAAAATATCCTTAAATAAAATAAGTCCTTATCTATTATCAAGCATATAGGTTCATGATATTGGCATTATTTTCACTATCCCATTCATCTGCAGTAATATAGTAAAATGGTAGAGCTTAAGGGAAAAAAATGAATGAGAAGTCACCACATGGATCCTATCAAAGTTATTAGTCTCACATGGGAATAATATCTATCAAATCCCTAAGAGAATCCAATGAATGATAATTAATTATTTGGGTACTTTTAGAGTCATCAATCTCCTAAGGGCATCAGATATATCAGAGCCTTGGGAGATCTCAATGAATGATAATCTAGTACATAAAAACTATTAAAATTGTCAGTCTCTTATA